>JADBJO010004019.1:87966-92966 GCA_016801955.1 Conus betulinus | reverse complement strand
AATATTAATGGCTGTAACGGCCTGTAACGTTTTTTTTTTTCTTTATGGAATATTTCAGAAAGTACTTGGCTGATCTTATATACATATAGATCTGCCTTCGAGAGAGGGATTGCCATAGTTTCCTCATGCAGGTCGTGAAGGGGATTTTCATAGTTGCGATATACATTTTCCCCATTTACTTCATCTTCAATTTTTTTTCCTCTCAATTTCAAATCTCTGCCAAGTCATTACTAAAATGATGGAATAATTGTTAACCTGCACTTGGTTTCCCCACTATTTAATTGTTCAGCATTATCCTGAATATGTGTGAGATATTCCATAAAGAGGAGGAAAAACCGTCTTCGGCTGGTGTAACCGTTAGTAATGGCTATATTGTGGTAAACATCGGCCATCGTCTGTGACCTATAACGAACATACTTACAAATTTTCAGAAAGATCGGCCAAGAACTTTCTGAGATTTTCCATAAAGAAGAAAAACCATTATGGGCCGTTCGTAACGGCTATAACGGTAAACTTAAACATCGGGCATCATCCGTAACCCATAATAAACATACCTACAAATTTTCAGAAATATCAGCCACGTACTTTCTGAGATATTCCATAAAGAAGAAAAACCGTTACAGGCCATTACAGCCGTTAGTAACGGATATAACGGTAAACTAAACCATCGGGCATCATCCGTGACCCATAATGAATATACCTGCTTATTTTCACAAAGATCGGTCTAGTACTTTCTGAGATTTTCCATAAAGAAGAAAAAAGCGTTACAGGCCGTTACAGCCGTTAGTAACGGTATAACGTTAGACTAAAACATCGGGCATGATCCGTAACCCATAATGAACATACCTGCCAATGTTCACAAAGATCAGCCAAGTACTTTCTGAAATATTCCATAAAGAAAAAAAAAAAAAAACGTTACAGGCCGTTACAGCCATTAGTATTGGCTTTAACGGGAAACTAAAACATCGGACATCATCCGTGACCCATAATGAACATACCTGCTAATTTTTACAAAGATCGGCCAAGTACTTTCTGAGATATTCCATGAAGAAAAAACAACCGTTAGAGGCCGTTAAAGCCGTTGGTAACGGTTATAACGGTAAACTAAAACATCGGGATTTATTCGTGACCCATAATGAACATACCTGCTAATGTTCACAAAGATCGGCCAAAATACATTCTGACATATTCCATGAAGAAGAAGGAAAAGCGTTACAGGCCGTTACAGCCGCTAGTGATGCTATAACAGTAAACTAAAACATCGGGCATTATTTGTGACCCATAATAAACATACCTACACATTTTCAGAAAGATCGGCCAAGTGTTTCCTGAGATATTCTATAAAGAAGAAAAAAAACCGATACAGACCGTTACAGTAGTTAGTAACGGCTATAACGGGGTAAACTAAAACATCGGGATTTATTCGTGACCCATAATGAACATACCTGCTAATTTTCACAAAGATCAGCCAAGTACTTTCTGAGATATCCCATAAAGAAGAAAAACCGTTACAGGCCGTTACAGGCGGCTGTAACGGTTACTACACATCGGGCATCATCCTTAGTAATGAACATACCTACACATTTTCAGAAAGATCGGCCCAGTAGTTTTGTCTGGAGCGAGTGGAACACATTTTGACCACGGACACACAGATACACAGACAGACACACAGACAGCATTTCTTCATTCCCATTCTAAAGTACTCCCTGTTCTTTAAGAACTGGGAGTACAAAACATGTGCTTTAATACAACTGTAGGACTAAAAGACAATCCGCAAATACAGACATCTGATAGTAACTTGCTTATGTTTTTCATCAGGGCTTTTTAGGTATTTCCTTGAGAGAGAGTGTGTGTGAGAGAAACGAAATATTGTTTCTCTTTACGACAAATTAAATATTTTGTCGTGTGTGTGTGTGTGTGTGTGTGTGTGTGTGTGTGTGTGTGTGTGTGTGTGTGTGTGTGTGTGTGTGTGTGAGAGAGAGAGAGAGAGAGAGAGAGAGAGAGAGAGAGAGTTGTTGTTGTTTTTTGTTTTACGTCTTTCCACATTACGTGATATTAGACGGAAAAAAAAAGGTTAGCACAACGAGTCAAAAGAATCAACTTATCTACAACTATAACACAAAAATAGGATGTCCAATTAATCAAAGATTAAAAAAAAAAATTAAAAAATGAAAAAAACTCTTCTGTCTCGTCTCACCACTGACTGTTATCGATTATAAGTATTTGCCAATTCGACTTTTAGCTAAGTGCAAAAAGAAAAGATATGTTTCACTTGCTAACAGGAAAACATTTTGAATAGGCTGTACAGACGCATTTGGAATGAATTTTTTCATTAGTTTACACATAAGAATGTGATCAGCTGAAATGCTATGGCCACATATACAATGTATATTTTTGACATACTTTGTTTTTAAACAATCCAGTTTCCATCTACAGATTAAGGAACTTATCTGTCGTCTACGATAAATATTTTGATCGTACTTACTTAACTTTTCATGCATATTTTCATTTCATTGTGTAAACCAAAACACCCAGTTTCTCTTTCTATCAAATGAAAATGAGAAAATTGTACTTTTTCTGCCAAAGTATAGCACTCTTGCACTGACATAGATAAGTTCAAAAAATGCGAATCTGAAGACTGTTTTGCTCCTCTCTTTGCTAGAATATCAACTTTTTCATTATAATATAACCCGAAGTGGGAGGGCACCCAAAGAAATGTTATTTCAGTGTCTCTGATTGAGAGGAAATGTACTAAATTATGTATTTCAGTTCATCTCAGGTCGAACTTTTAATTCAAAATTCTTCATTGCAGTAAGAACTGACTTGGAATCTACACATAAAACAACTTTACATAAATTTTGAGGGTAATCAACAACAAACTTTAAAGCCATAATTATAGCAAATAATTCAGCAGTTAATATAGATTTGTTTTTTTTCCGAGATAATAAGACTATATTGTATTTATCTCATCTGGGCGACCAGATCTCTCTCTCTCTCTCTCTCTCTCTCTCTCTCTCTCTCACACACACACACACACACACACACACACACACACACACACACACACACACACACAGTGGGTTAATACCGAATGTTAAAAGAAACCTCCATAAAATATGTATGAAGATGAAAAAAAATGAAGAAGTGTTACCAACTTTTTAAAAAATCTACGCGGATTTAAATGAAAATGTTTACAAAACAGTCTCATTTAATATGTCAATTGATCGTAATACGAAGAATGGATTTTAAAAAAGAGAAAAGAAAATGCCCATCACAAAAAAAAAATGATTGAACCTGTTCCTAGGACTCACCCTGCTTGTAGCTTCTTCAGCGTCTGCCGTGAGAGAAGTTCAGACTCGTCATCGAGGACAGGATATATAACTGAAGAACCAGAGGCATAATTACAGCACGTGAGGTACACGTGTAAACGGTATCATTCGTTTGGAGGTGTGACGCCCCACACATGACCAAGAAACTCCAAACTGATGCTGACTACACTCCTTGATTAGTGACTGGACCCCGCCTACCACGTGTCAATTTCACAGTGGAACGAAGTTGTAGATGGGTAGTTTTTCTTCAGACTGGTACAGCCAGTTACGTGTCTAATATCCCCCCCCCCCCCCCCCCCCCCCCCCCCCCCAAACACTTGTGTATATGTGTGTGTGCGTTCGTGCGCGCGCGCGCCTCTGTGTGTATGTGTGTGTGTGTGTGTGTGTTCTGAAAAAAAAAATCAATTCTTAGCACCGGATACAGGTGTGAAACCGCCGCGCGCATGGCATGTGTTGTCCGTCAAAGAGTCAGTTTCAGCCAGCGCCTGCCTGCAGCGAAAATCACACGCACAGAAAAATGCTGTTTACTGTACTTAGCAGCATGTGAGCTCGCTCGCTCTCTCTCTCTCTCTCTCTCTCTCTCTCTCTCTCTCTGTATTCGCTTGAGGTCACGGTGATTTCACTTCTACAATTAGTAGAAAATTAAGACGGCCACACGTTAATTTGTGCACTGAGAGTTCGTCTGATTCTTGCAAGTAACCATGCCATCTGCATCACTGGAGTTTCGGGTGGTTTATGAGTGTTTCATCAATATTCAGTCGTTTGTGATGAAGCGAGCGAAGCAGAAATTCACCATGCGTGCCGCCATTCTGACACTGAAGAGAACAGTCAGTGTAGAGCTAGGACTGGTCCTGTCGTATTTCTTCTGGGGTAGTTTTCTTCTTCGAGTGTGGAGATGTAGATAGTAACCCGGGACCATTTACACAGAGTAAAGGCAGCATGAGACAGACACACGTCTGAACAGTGGGAACTGGAGTAGTACCAGGACCAGCATGGAGAGACCAGGCAATCCCATAGGTGGAAACGAAAGAACCCAGCATGTCTGACCTCATGAACATGATACAGTTTATGAGCACAAGAAGAGACAACCGCTTCGCAGAAGCGACGTTGGAGCTCCATACTTTACGAGATGTGTGTACGGCGATTGAGGATGAGTCCTGGTGGCTGCAGGAGGAGATCAGTGGACTTCACCAACAGAACGCAGAACTGAAGAAACAAAAAAAAACGACCCTGACCAGGAAGATCGAGGACCTGGAGAGGAAAACAGACGACCTCGAGGGCAGATCATAAAGGAACAATCTCATCTCCTATGGTCTGACAAGAAAAGACAATGAAACCAATGCTGACTGTGAAAATGCGTTAAAAGATTTAATTACTGACAGCTGGGAACTTGCACAAGAAACTAAACTGAACCATAAAGCTGATTCGCTCTTCATAGCCAGATTCGTATTCTACAAACAGAAAGTGGAAGTGCTGAGGGCCAAAGGCAAACTCCGGGGAACAAATATCTTTATTGGTGAAGAATTTTCTTTGTGTGTGAGAGAGGTCAGAAAGAGGTTGACTCCCCACTTGAGAATAGCTAGAAGCAAGGGAAATGGGCCCCAATGGTTTTCAACTATCTTCTAATCGATGGTAATAAGTTGACTGTAAACGATAACGACGAACTTGGAA
>JADBJO010004019.1:77966-82966 GCA_016801955.1 Conus betulinus | reverse complement strand
TTCCCTCCTTCCCATAGCGCCTACGAAGGTATGAACCACATATCCCCGGCCTGCAGTGGGGCAGAGGTAGTGGTGGTGGTAGGTGTAGGGGCGGCGGTAGAGGGAGCGTCGCCGGTGGAGGGAGAGCGGTGGTGGAGGGAGCGGCGCGGTGGCGGCGGTCGCCGTAGGAGCGATGGTGGTGGATGGGGGGGTGTAGTTGGGGTCGGTGTACTCGGCCACCAGGTAGCCACAGAAGGTGTTGCCCTGGCCAACGGTCAGGCTATAGCTGACGTAGCTGTTGGTTTTCGGGTACATGCCCACCGTGTCGCCCGGGTACAACACGGCGGTCGCCATGGCTGCAGTCTCCTGAGACGCTGTAATGTGATGGAGGGTGTGAGGCAGAAGTTGGTTGGGTGGGGGTGGAGGAAGGGGGCGGGGGTAAGGTGGGAGGGTGTGGGTAGGTGGAGCGTTGTGGTGGGGAGGATAGAGGCGTGGATGATAGAGAGGAGCAGACGTTCAGAGAGAAGGCGTTAGTTTAGTTAGTTAAATGTATTGATGCATGTGGATGTTGTTGGGTTTTGTTGTTGTTGTTGTTGTTCATTTATGAAATGAAGTTTTCATTCGAATATATTCTGATTGGCCTATGTTGATGTATAATTACTATTCGTTTCAGCTCCTTATTTTTGTACGGAAGAGAGGGATCGTGGGAAGACGGTGGCTAGAGAAGGGTGGGGGGAGAGAGAGATGTAAGGAGAGAGTGGGAGGGAGAGGAATCTGGGAGAGAGAGAGAGAGAGAGAGAGAGAGAGAGAGAGAGAGAGAGAGAGAGAGAGAGAGAGAGAGTTAGTTGCTTTGGTTCGAATTGTTCCAGTAGGGTCTATAATGTTTAAATGTCAATGTAATTTTGGGAAGGAAGGATGGATGGAGGAAGGGCAAATGAAAAAGTGAGAGCGTAAGCAAACACATGAGTTTTAACCAGCCGCCGTGGCGAAGTGGTTAGCGTCGCGGACTCCCGGCTGGGAGGTCGTGGGTTCGAATCCCATCAGAGTCATGTGGGTTTTTCTGTCCCGACCGGCTCCTACCCAGAGTTGAGTTTGCTGCGGACTCAGTTGGGAAGACTGGGACCACACAGTCGAGTTTCATCCACTTAATGGATGCGTTTCTGAGAGTGTTGCTCAAATTTCCTGACCAACACTGCAGGTGCCTGTATCTCTCGGGCCTGGTTGACGCCGGGATATATCATGAAAGGAAGCGTGGAGTACAGCCCTGTCATGTAGTCTCAGACCGAAATGGAAATCCGTAGCATCATCTTAATCATCCTCATTCTCATCGATCAGCATTAAAAAAAAAAAAATGTCTCAAAATTCTGTGGCCCTTCATGCCCTGCTCTCATGGTGACCTCAGTTTCGATGTCCTCTCCACGTCTGTGGCCTTGGTTTGGTCCGTCGGGGTCACCGGTATCGGCGGGTCCATGGGGGCTGTCGTTGGACGGACGTGGTGGCGCCCTCCGGAGGGAGAGCTCACTCACGCCGGCTCCGCGACTAAGCAATTATTGTCGTCAGTAGGGGGCTTAGTAGGTGGTGTCCTGCGTATGTTAGATCAGAACAGGCGCCACTGAACACCACTGAAGTGACTCGGCAGCAGTGCAGTGTCTCCTCCGGTGGGTTGCCTCTTGACGACTTGACATTGACTGTGCCTGTGGATTGCCGGTGCCGGGGCTGCGGCGGGGCCGACCGGGCCGTGGCTGTGGACAGGGTGTCGGAATGAGCGGCGTGGGTGCACTGCCTCTGAGGTGGCGCAGAGGCTATTACCATCCCTTCTCTCTCTCTCTCTCTCTCTCTCTCTCTCTATATATATATATATATATATATATATATATATATATATATACATACATATGTATGTATGTATGTATATAGAGAGAGAGAGAGATAGATATAGATATATATGTTTATATGTATGCAAATATATATATAATGTATATATATACATACATATATATATGTGTGTGTGTATGTGTATATATATATATATATATATATATATATATATATATATATATATATATATATATATATATATATATATATATGTATGTGTGTGGTGTATATATATGTGTGTGTGTGTGTGTGTGTGTGTGCATATATATATATATATATATATATATATATATATATATATCACCACCACCACCACCACCCTTAGCATCATTATCAATCCACCTTAACCACAACCGTCACATATACCACACCACCCCACCTAACTAACCACACAACCCCATCGCCTCACTCATCCCCTCCCTTCACGCACAACAACCCCCCCCCCCCCCCCCCCCCCCTTTTTCCTTTCCCATAATCCCTTCTGTCATTTCCTTCTGTCGGCCATTCTTCATAGCATACCACATGGACATCAGATAAGTCTCTCTTTGTTCTTTGTTTGTACTGTCCTAAATGTTAAATGTGATCTATTTTTTACTTGAAGAAGACCCAAGAGGTCGAAATGCATCGTGTCTTGTCCTGTACTTTGTTTGTTAATATTCTTGGCGGCAACTAACCCCCACTCTTTCTAAATTTTGCTTCGTTCTCCGCCATCAGTCGCTCCATTTTGAAAAATTCCACTCCTCGTTTACTACTCCTCCGCCCCCCCCCCCCCCCCCCCCCCCCCCCCCCATCCCTTCCCCTTCCCGTCCATATTACTCCTCATCCCCCTCTGCCTGCCTGCCCCCCCCCCCCCCCCCCCCCCCCCCCCCCCCCCCCCCCCCCCCCACCCCCAATTACATGCGGTTTGTATGTGTGGCGGTAGTAGAAGTAGTAGCAGTAGTAGTAGTAGTAGCAGTAGTAATAATGGTAGTAGTAGGAGTAGTTGTCGTTGTGGTGGTGGTGGTTTTTGTTTAAGAACTTTCATTTACGTCTTTTCACAAAATTATGCATTATCAGACAACTGTGTGTGAGTGAGTGCGCGCGCGCGCACGCGCGAGTGTGTGTGTGTGTGTGTGTGTGTGTGTGTGTGTGTGTGTGTGTGTGTATGTGTGTGTGTGTGTGTGTGTGTGTGTGTGTGTGTGTGTGTGTGTGTGTGTGTGTGTGTGTGTGTGTGTGTGTGTGCTGCGCGTCCATTCCTTCCCCACCTCGTTTCTCGCTTCCCTTGCTGCAAGCAAACACCAGCTACTCGCGAATTCTGGCGGCGTCTGTCAAAACCCACCATGATGTCGCCGCACTACCGCACTATTAACTTGATTGTCCATGCCAGCAACGTAATGCCCTAAATCATTATGAATAGACTGGACCGCACCCAGACACCAATTATTGCTGAACAGCTTCACAACGCGGACATGAAGTGGACACGTCACCTGGACACACAGAAAGGTCGTGTTGAATATGTAGGAAGTCTGTTTCCATTTCACTTTGATTGTACAGACTGTGATCGAGGGTCCGGAGCTACACACGATAGTGGTTCTCTGATGTGAACATGTGGTTTCCACAAAGGGTAGAGGTCACCGTTCAACAGAACTTCATCCTCCGCATCCTTTGCGGAAAACAACTCCAGTACCAAAAGGAGTTCTACTGTATCTTCACAGACTTCAAGAAGGCATTTGACGGAGTCTGGTAGGAGGGACTATGGGCCACAATCAGAAATTTCACATCGGACAAGCTTATCAATACCGTCTAGCTACTGTGCACCAACGCGATTGGTGCAGTACTCAAATTGGATGCTATTGGAGAGTGGTTTCATACTTCAATTGGAGTTTGTCAGGGCTGTCTTTTATCTCCCTCACATTTCAACATATTCTTAGAACTCATTATAACTGACACACTTGAAGATCATGTCAGCACAGTCAGCACTGGAGGGGAAAAAAACTGTCACAAACCTACGATTTGCAGATGACAACGAAGACCTGACAGGCAGTGAAGAAGAATGCGCCAAATTTGTCGAACGACTGGATTTTTTTTTAAATCAGCAAAATGCAGCATGAAATTCAATGCAGAGAAGACCAAGCTGATGACCAGCTACAACACCACCTTCGGTACTGATGTTAGTGTCCATGGTCAAACGTCCAAAACTGTTCAAACGGTTCACTCACCTGGGATCCATCGTTAGCAGTGAGGAATCCAGCTCAGAAACTCAGGCCAGCAAACACAACTACAGCACTGTCCACATCGAAACCTGAATGGAAGGGCAGACTCACCTCCATGAAATACAAGATCAAACAACCACAGCACTGTCCACATCGAAACCTAATTGGAAGGGCAGATCACCTCCATGAAATACAAATTCGGGCTCAGTTCAGTGGATTATGTAATGTCTTTTCATGGCCAGATGATATTAATACAAGATCGGACTTCTGCTGACACTGCCATGCCAGACATGCTACATCACAGCAGATCTGGGAACAGGAATTCAAGAAATGGAAATGAGATGTTACAGTAAGATACTAAACATCAGGTATACATCATATTATTACCGATCGACAGGGTGCGTCAAACCATCAGGCAGTACACAGATGCGTACAAAGATCTACTGACATGAGTCAAGAAAAGAATATTACATTGGTATGGGCAGGTAACAAGATCCAATGGCCTGGCTAAAACAGTCCTCCAGAGAACTGTTGAAGGGGGGAAGGTAGGGCAAGACGGGCGGGGGGGGGGGGGGGGGATAGTCTAACAACTCTGCAGAGTGGACAGGATAAACATGTGCAGAGACCCAGCCCCTGGCACACAGCAGACAGAACTGGAGGAACCTGGTGAACTGTTCTTCACTGTGATGCCCCAGTGACCATATACAGAGTTCAGGGACAAGAAGAAGACATGTGCACACGCTCAATGACAGTTTTAACCATGGTTTTTGTACGTTGAAACGCTCGGCTGTCGAAAGCTGTGTGAATAAAGATCGCCAACTGTCAGAACATGGTATTCGTGAGTTACAAGTAAGAACACACACACACACACACACACACACACACACACACACACACACACACACACACAGATATATAGATAGACAGATAGACAGACAGATAGATAGATAG
>JADBJO010004019.1:50466-72966 GCA_016801955.1 Conus betulinus | reverse complement strand
AGTCCGTGGACAGCGCGTGCAGCACATGCTTGGGTCTCTGCATGCTTCGTGTTGCCGATGCGTCTTCCTTTCCAAATGCAGGACAATTTAAGACATTCCTCTTATGACATGTGTCTTTCTTCCTGGTGTGTTAAACCAGAAAAAGCGATCGTCTTCCGAACACGGATCGCAGGAATATTCTTGAAGGTCGTCGTCTGATTCACACAGCAGCACACTTACATCATCCGTTTGATGGAACACATCCTTCCGAATACTTTTTGTCTATAGCTTGCTCCAAACTTGTGTCGATGTCCGACTGGTGGATTTCTGGGCCCCTGCTGTTGCGCACCGACGGATCGGGGTGCGAGCACCGAAGCGTATCCTGAATGGGCGTGGATGTGTATGTGCGTGCGCGCGTATGTGTGCATGCATGCGTGTGTTTATGAGAGTGAATGCATGTGTGTACGAGTGCTCGAGTATGAGTGTGTGTGTGTGTGTGTGTGTGTGTGTGTGTGTGTGTGTGTGTGTGTGTGTGTGTGTGTGTGTGTGTGTGTGCGTGTGTGTGTGTGTGTGGGCGTGTGTAAGTCTGTGTGAGTGTGCAAGTTTGAGTGTATGTGAGGGTATGGGCGTGTTCGTATTGAGATGCGTGTATTTGTGTATTTATGTAAGTGCGTACTTTTGTGTGTGTGCGCGGGCACGCGCGTCCGTATGTGTATGTGTATGTGCGTGAGTACGCACGCGCGCATGTGTGTGCGCTTGTGTGTGTATGTGTATGTGTGCGCGCGTATTTTGGTGTGTTAATTATGATTCTTTGCTTTGAATGAAAAACGTTGGTATTCTGTTCATAATGTTTTCTTAAATGTCAGTACAACTTTGAGTTAATCTGACAATAAATTGGTTTCAGTCAGTCAGTGTGTGTGTGTGTGTGTGTGTGTGTGTGTGTGTGTGTGTGTGTGTGTGTGTGTGTGTGTGTGTGTGTGTGTGTGTGTGTCTGTCTGTCTCTGTCTGTCTGTCTCTCTGTGTGCGCGCATGTGCGTTCGTGCGTGCGTGTGTGCGTTTGTGCGTGGTGCTTGTGTGTGTGCGTGTGTGTGTGTGTGTGTGTGTGTGTGTGTGTGTGCGCGCGCGCGCGCGCGCGCGTGTGTGCGTATGTGCATGTGGGTGTGTGTGTTCGGAAGATAATCCTATTAACGATCAGACCGATAAATAGTTAGGCGGCAGCTATTACCTCGTTGTCGCTTTGCAGTAAGCATATTATGTACAATGATGTCATTGGAAAGGATCAAACCATCTCTACTCTATCCCTGTTTAATAACAGAAGTGAAATGTTCTCCCAGAGATCACAATAAAGATGGCACGGTAGGACAGATAATCGTCATCGCCGTTTCCGACGTGTAATGCAGTTTTTGTCCTTTCATCATCACCATCTCTGAAAGCAGCAGCCGTGGCCTCACAAGCAGCAGCGTAGTTACAGCAGCAGTACTGATCCAACAACAAAAGCAGAATCATCCGACTGTGCCTGCTGCTATTGTGGCATCGTCAGAGTCGGGATCCATCATGGCATCGCCATCATGGCATCGTCGTCATCATCATCATCATCATCATCATCATCATCATCATCATCATCACCATCATCTTCTTCATCACCATCATGATCGTCATCATTATCATTATCATCTTCATCATCAACATCAACCACCAACACCACCACCACCACAACACCACAAAAGCTATAAGAATAATGATTGATCATCCTCGTTAATAGCAGAAGTGGTAGTAGTGGTGAGGGTAGTAGTAGTGGTGGTGGTGGTGATTGTAATAGTAGTAGCAGTAGTAGTGGTAGCAGCTGTAATAGTACTAGTTGTAAGAATAGTATAAACAGTGGTAGTAGTAGTAGTAGTAGTAGTTGTTGTGTTGTTGTTGTTGTTGTTGTGTGTGTGTCATCATCATTATCATTTTTTGTCATCATTCTAGTCACTTCATGATCATTGTCGTAATTATCACCACTCTTCTTTTGTTTCAGTTGTCATAATAATTACCAACATCATCCCCAGTAGTAGTAGTAGTAGTAGTAGTAGTAGTAGTAGTAGTAGCAGTATCATCATCATCATCATCATCATCATCATCATCATTTCATTTCAGTTGATTCAATTGTCATTGTAATTATCATCATCCCCAGTGGTAGTTGTAGCAGCCGCAGCAGCAACAGCAGCAGCAGCAGCAGCAGCATTGTCGTCGTCGTCGTCATCATCATCGTCAGGAGTAGTCTCCCCTGCCCCAGATGAACCGACCTGCACATAGCCGAGCTTGGTGGCAGCGCTGTCCTCCAAGACGTTGAGGTTGTTGTTGATGCCTTCCTTCCAGTTCTGCATCTGGCGGGCGTGCCGACCGAACTTCTGGTACATGACGAAGTCGCCAGACACCGGGGGCACCGACCACAGCAGCAGCACGGCCACAGAGAGCAGCACCAGCAGGCCTAAAGGCACTTCCGGGAAACATATCGGAGGGAGTTCAACGTGAGTTCTCTTCCCTTTTTTATTTTTGGTCCACAGTCGGTTGACACTTGCCTGAAATCACCAACAACAGCAGCCACGATGAGGAGAAGGAGGAGGAGGGGGAGGAAGGGGAGGATGACGTGGAAGACGACGACAACGACAACGACGACGACGATGAGGAGGAGGAGGAGGAGGAGAAGGAGGAAGAGGAGGACGTGAAAGACGATGGCGACGACGATGACGATGATGAGGAGGAGGAGGAGGAAGAGGAGGAGGACGTGAACGACGACGACGAGGAGGAGGATGAAGAGGAGAAAGAGGAGGATGGTGGTGGTGGTGGTGGTGGCGGCGGCGGTGGTGGTGGTGGTGATAAATGGCTGCGTGGTGCTAATGACTGCACGCGAGCGCGTGGTTAAGTGTTTGACCCTATCAGCTTGATACCAACAGTCGGTTAAGATCAGTCGCCACAAAAAGCAGCAACAGCAGCAACGGCAGCAACATTAACGTTATGTAGAAGGCACTTGGCAGAGTGGACGTGGATTTGTCCTGGAATTCTCGGGATTTGACCCACGAATCTGCCTCACAATTCAATGGCCTCGTCGACGGGCTACCTTTTGTCTCTCCTTCAATTTGTGTTCAAATCTGTCCATGGTTTTAGCTCAAGCTGGATACTGCATCTGCTCTTTGTTTTCGGTCGCCCAAACACATGTTCACATCCATGATTATTGAACGGTTTCGTTATTTTTTTTCAGTTTTTCATTTTGTTAAGCGTTGTCTCTAACACAGCAGTTTAGTTGCTATGGAATTATTCATGGAATGATTTTCATAGTACAACTAATGACACATATCACTTTAATGAAAAAGAAGGAGGAGATTTACTTTGTTATAGGCATTTGATGTTTTTATACGTAATAAAATTCCAAACGCGTTGTTATCTTTCCCTCGGACTGATTAACAATATCCACTTACCACACTGTACGCGTGTTTGCTGGTGTTGAATGCGCTCGTGTGTCGGTCTGCGTGTGTGAGTTTTTCGGCGGTGTGTGTGTGTGTGTGTGTGTGTGTGTGTGTGTGTGTGTGTGTGCTTTGAATCAGAATTATGATTTTATCATGTTTTTTTTTCTGTAATATGCGCTTTGGGCTCTTGCGAGGTAAAGCGCTTCTATAAATATAGGTAAAGGGAAAAGATGGTAAAAAGAGTACCTGGAGAGGGGATGACCGACGTTTCGTTTTGTGGACACTTCAACAGGGAATGACAGCAGTGGGAAGATGTTGATGGTGGTTGACTTGAGTCACTGAGCGCAGTTCATGGTTTGAAGGGGTGGAAAG
The DNA here is from genome assembly GCA_016801955.1 of Conus betulinus. Classification (NCBI taxonomy): domain Eukaryota; kingdom Metazoa; phylum Mollusca; class Gastropoda; order Neogastropoda; family Conidae; genus Conus; species Conus betulinus. Next base: position 69,166 of record JADBJO010004019.1, on the reverse strand, counting down.
GGCAGAGATGGGAGTGGTGGGCAATACTGAATGTAGGGGTGATCATGGTTCACAATAGAAATGGAGAGTGTTAATGGACAGCAAAGAAGAGACAAAGGAAGGGGGAGGGGAAAAAAAGGGGGGGAAGGGGGGGGGGGGGAAGGGAGGGGGAAGGGGGGAAGGGGGGAGGAAGGGGAAGAAAAAAAGAGAGGAGAGGAGGGCTGATGATTTGGGGTGAGGTATCATTCCCTGACATTGAGCCCATATGGGCTCAAGGTGCCAAGGCGCTGTATTAACTGGCTCTCCATGTATTTTCTGTAGGTCCCTTCTTGACGACCATTTCTCCAAAGGGCTGCCACTCTGATGTGGGAAAGATGGTGGTGATGGTCCGAATTGAAGTGGTTGCCACAGGAGTGTCTTTTCCTGTGAGGATGCTGTCTCTATGTTCTTTAAAACGTTCATTTAGAGATCTGTATGTTTCACCCACATGCATCTTGGGACAAAGGGTACAGCTAAGAATATAGACTATATTCTGAGTCTGGCAGGTGAAGTGGGACCTCATGTGGAAGCTGCGTCCGGATGGGCCTTGCACGGTAGTTGTCGGATTAAGAAAGTAACAGGTTTTGCATTTGGGTTTCCTGCACTGGAAATTGCCTGGTTGGGTTGGGGGAATGAAGGGGGAAAGTAGAGTGCATAAGGTGGTCACCAAGGTTTTTGTCCCTTTTGAATGCCACCATAGTTGGTAGACTAAATATCCTTTTACATTATATTACATTATTCGCTTTACGTAAAAAAAAAAAAAAAAAAAAAAAAAGCACCAAGCAAATCTATTTTATTGACAAAACTTTGTGAATTTTGTTTTTTGACAGGTAATTGAGTGGAACACTAAATTCTTGTTGCCAAATGATTTTGCTAAACAAAGTGACTGAAAATATCAACCGTTTGTATTTTGATGCGCAGTTGGCTAATTTTCACTACGCGAATTAATAGCTATTTGTCTTTTAATCCTACAAGGGACTGTGGTTAGTTTTCATGTTGCTGTGAATAGTGCTAATTTGCCTTTTGATCTTTGACGCTCACTGATTAGTTTCCATGGAGCAATAATTAACAAACCAGTTGAATTTTGATTCAATTGTATTTCCATCAGGCTTTCTTAAAACTGAGTGCCGAGTATTAACTGTCATTGTAATGTATCAACAAGCTGTATACCAAATTTACACATGTATATAACCATATATATATGCATATAACACACACACACACACACACACACACACACACACACACACACACACACACACATATATATATATATATATATATATATATATATATATATAATGAAACAATAAATTCCAAGGATAAGTACCGAGCACCGTTCCAGCAACTTACAAAGCAGCTAGGTGTTGCAATGACTGCAAGAAATATTGAATTATAAAACAAAATATATATATATATATTAAAAATACTGATAAAAAGCCTAATAAAACTTCAAAGGTGCTCAATCCCTTGGGGAGCAACATCTGTTTTGAAATAAGGTATTAAAAAGGAAGTTTTAAAACTTCCTTTTAATACCTTATTTTAAAACAATATATATATATATATATATATATATCGGAGCAGGCGTTATATATATAGATCTGTCTTCGAGATCTGTCTTCGAGAGGGATTGCGATAGTTTCCTCATGCAGCTAGTGAAGGGTTTTCATATTTATGAAATACATTTTCCCATTTACTTCATCTTCAATTTTTTTTTCTCTCAATTTCAAATCTTTGCCAAGTCATTACTATAATGATGGAAGAATTGTTACCTGTACTTGTTTTCCCACTCTACTTAATTGTTCAGCATTATATATATATATATATATATATATATATATATATATATATATATATATATAATATATACAATGACTTGAAAGATACATAACGTCAATTCAAATGCACGCTAAAGCAAATCATAGATCTGACATAATATTCTACAGTGTTGCTGGTGCTGCGCCAAAACCAAGCCGAAAATTCCTTGGGGCAATTGTGATTTTCACTGGTGCTGAAAATGTATCTCGACTCACAAACAGACATTCAAAAAGGCAGACAAATATTATGTTGAATTAGTCGTAAAAAATAATTACAAAATGAAAAAGGAGAGTTCAAGACCGAATACGAACAACTTATAAGGAGTGAATGAGGAAAAAATGGGGAAGGGGGGTGGGGAATAAGTGAATTAGGAAGAAAACGAAATAAAAAAGACGAAATCAGAACAGTCCTAAGTACGCTACCATGAAAATACACAGTATCATAAAATGCAGCACTTGAAAGTGAAAACGAAGCAAAAACAAAATCAGATTAGAATGACCGTTAGTTGTATAGAAACAACCCCGATTGTACAGAAACAATGAAATAAACTTCTAGACTGCATTATCTAGCGTTCGAGATTCTATCTAGAGGTAAAATTCATGAATCTGTTCCATTTCAGGGCAATGATTTAAAATATTTAAGCGCGTGATTCAAAATAGGATTAAAAAAGCATGCTGCAATTATCAACGGTATTACCTCTAAACCCAGTGGTAAGTACATTTTTAAAGTTGTTTACAGTAAATCCGCCAGTTAACATGGACAAATTGCAAGACAAAACACGACGCGTTTCGACCTCTTAGATCTTCTTCAGGCATGATAAACAACATTCAGGACATTGAAAACGAAGAACGAGTAGTCACGTATCTTCTCACCTTAGGTCAAGACGGGCGCTCTTGGTAACACGTAGTCTATTTAGCATCGTTCAATGCTTTGGAGATTTAAACAACAAAAAAACTATGATATTACTACATGGGCATTCATACAAATATAGGACTAAAAGAAGGCCGCAAAAATAGACCCCTGTTGGTAAATTGCTTGTGTTTTCTCGGGGCTTTTTAACATGTTGACGTTTAGGCATTTGCTTGAGAGGGTGTGCGAGAGAGAAACGAATAATTGTTTCTCTTTTCGACGAATTAAATATTTTGTCGTGTGTGTGTGTGTGTGTGTGTGTGTGTGTGTGTGTGTGTGTGTGTGTGTGATATCTTGTGTACTGTGTGCGCGAATTTGCAAATAGTGTTGATTATCTGTATCTTTATTCTATTCTTTACCTTTACCTCTGCCCAACCAGATCTCTCTCTCTCTCTCTCTCTCTCTCTCTCTCTCTCTCTCTCTCTCTCTTCCCCCTCTCTCTCTCTCTCTCTCTCTCTCTCTCTCTCTCTCTCTCTAACAGCCAGTGAAGGAACCGTCCTTGCCCGACCTCATTACCATGTTTCAATCGATGGACAGGAAATTCGACGAGGTCAAGCAGGACATACGTGTTCTACGTGTGGGATATGCTGCCATGCAGGAGCTGAGAGAGCTGAGACAGGAGGTGGACGACCTTCGACACCAGAACCACGACCTGCAGAGACGAAACAACGACCTGGCCTCGAGAATGGATAACCTGGAAAGGTAGGCGGACATCCAGGCGAAACAACATTCTCGCCTATGTCTCGCTAGGAAGGAGAATGAGACAAGCGCGCAGTGTGAGGACATTATTAGGGACCTTATCACTGATCAGCTGCCAACTGTCAAACCGGATTCCCCGATAATTGCACGATGTGTTTTTTTATAAACAAAAATGGACATTCTTAGAGCTAAGCGGAAACTCAAGGGAACCAAATTTCTTTGTAGCCGAGGACTTTTCCACAAGAGTGAGAAACATAAGAAGAAAAACTAATTACCCCTCATCTGAAACAGGCAAGAAGTGACGAGAAACGTGCCACAATGATCCATGATCATCTCCTTGTGGACGGAACTCGTTATACGTGGACTCAGGTGATCGTCTTATGGAAATGAAATAGGGTTTCGGCCAGTCCCGTATTTATCCACATTTTTTGTCCGCTGCTGTGGAGGGAACCAACACAGTCGACGCCGGTTGCCTTGTCACAGCGCGACAATGTCAGTGAGTTGGCGCCACGTGAGAATTGTGCGCCCGTGTTTTGTGACGAGGTTTGTGTCGCTGGTACACGTGAACAGCTCTGTTGACGGTGTGTCAAATGGAACTGTGTATAGACTGACCTCGTGTATAGAATGAGTTTGACTGAGACCCAGAGGTCGAAATGCATTGTGTCTTGTCCTGTGCTTTGGCGGTATTTAACCCTCTCTCTCTTTCTAGAGTTTGATTATGCTTATTTATGTAATAAAACTAAACCCTTTCTTTCCTTCATTGGAACGTTAATGGACTACTCACAAAAATTCATGATCATGATTTTGTCTCGTATATTTGTTCCTTTGATTTTGTCTGTTTAGTTGAGACGTTTGTAGATTTTCAGTCGCCTATTTTTAAAGGGTACACGCTGTTTTGTAAGCCCCCTGTTAAACTGTCGGCACACGGAAGACGTTCGGGTGGAATTGTATGTTTGATGAGAAATGAGCTATGTTCTTTTGTCAAACCCATTTGTGTGTGGAATCTCATCTTTTTTACGCTTTTGTGGTGGATAAATGCCTTTTCGGTATTGAAAGACGCATTGTGTATGATTGTGCTTATATACCACCAGAGAACTCACCATATGATGTGATTTTGATCGTGAAAATGGTGTTTCTTTATTGGAAGATTTTTTGTGTGTGATGTTTGCTTTATAATATAGAGCATAATATGTACATAGTAATCAATGGAGATTTATATTGTAGAACTTCAAATATTTCTTGTGACTTAGAATCCAACGTATGTGATTTTGTTAATCAACATTGAGTGGTCCTTTGAACTTGAACAGAAATTCTGAAGACCGTGTGCTTATATTTTATGGCAGAATGTTACTTAACACGTGCACTGTTTTAGACCCGTGTATTTTGAACGGTATGTATGAGGATGTCCTTCAAGGTCATTACACTACATAGCTGATAATGGTAACTCGGCTGACCCTGGAGAAAGGTCCAGTGACGGTGAGGAAAGACCCACTGACCACAGGTAAAGTCCTGTTGAAAGTGGGAAAGACTACAACTTTGGATTCTCTCTTGAGGGCACATAAGACCGTATGGCGAAAGCTTAGCTGTGTCTGGAGTGGCACTGTCTTCATCTGTCCGTGGGCAGGGGTGGTTGGGTCTGTGGGGTGTGCTCGACAGCTGGAGGGTGGTGTTTTTCGCCGTGGGCTCTGCAGTCATGAAATACGGGCTGGTACACCCATGGGGATGCTACTTTAAGGCTGTTATGAGTTGCATCCTGTAGTCTGATTTACCTCTGTTCAGGAGCAGTTATGTCCTTTGATATCTTAATGGAGTATCCTGCGCGTGCCTGTACCCATCGTCAACACACAGCGCAGGCCTCCAAGGGTGGTACAGGACTGCTCAAAAGGCAGGTGGAGACAGTGCTTCTCTGGGTCCTCCCCAGCACCTTCAGGTGTTTCTTTTTCTTTGTACATAGCTGATAATGGTAACAGTGTACATGATTTTTTGTTTTACTGTCGTATGATCTGTATTGAAGAGTTTCTGATAGCATCAGATTGAATGTGTCTAATAGAATTGAATCCGACCATTTGTCTTTGGAATTATATATTCACTTCCCTATGGATAATGAGATTTGTGTAAAGGATGATATTCATATTTTCGAAAAATTTATATGGGACGAAACCCATAGCAATGTGTTCAGAGACAACATCTGTGCAAACGCCATGCAAAGTCAGTTTGAAATGGCGATCAATTTAATACGCATGAATATAACGAAGCACTTGAGGTTTGTATAAAAGATGCAGCAGACTTTATGAAGAAACAAATGCACATTGGTAAGTGCGTGAAAGACGACGACTGGTATAATAAATATTGTCGTGCTGCAAAGAAAACTGTACACAATTTGTTGAAGAAATTTAAGCGTACTTTGTCTCCACCTGGTCGCACTTCTTTATGTAAGCAAGACGTGAATACAAACATTTGTTAAATAGAAAGGAGAAGCAATTCAATGACACTCTATTGAAACTCTATTAACTGACTTATGACGATCTGTAATATAATAAAAACAATTAAAATACTGGGAATCTGTGCGTAAAATATCTCCAACAAGAAGGCAGCTTTGGAATGACATTTGCATAAACGATTGATATGCACAATTTAAAGAATTGCTAGAAAGAAAAGACAAGTTTGATTATTTCTGGTTCGGGGAGAAAGTAATAGTAACCAAAGTGCTTATGATGCTGTAACAAAATCATGATGTTTATGACTTTGATGATGATGATGATGATGATGATGTAGAAAATAACGATGGTGACGGCGAAAATAATTTGAATCAACCTATCTCAGTAGAAATTTTTGATTGCGCTAAAACCACTGAAAAGTTGCAAGGCTGGCGGTCCGGATAAAATCATAGAGGGAATTTTTTAAATGCCTGCAAATCAAATTTGGTAATGGAATTTTTTGTAAACTTTTATAATCATCTGTTTGATAGAGGCGTATATCCTGAAAGCTGGTATGAGCCAGTTGTTGTGCCAATATATAGAACGGGCAATGTAGCCAATCCAAACAACTACAGAGGATTCTCGTTGTGCAATGTTTGCAGCAAGCTGTACAGTGCAATTATTAATAAAAGACTTCAAGCGTGGGTTGTGTGGACAATAACTTTACGGGTGAGTTTCAAGCTGGTTTTAAACAAAATCGTTCCACCATAGACCATATGTTCACATTATCGGCATTCATTCAAAAAACAATTTGTTTGAACCTAAGTTGTATGTTGCTTTCATAGATTTTCAGAAAGCGTTTGACTCTATTAGTAGAACCAAACTTGGCTTATTTTGTTAAAAAAACGGTATTCATGGAAAGATGTTTAAATGCATTATGAGTATGTATGACTGTGTAAAGGCAAAGGTATGATGTGGTGGTGCTTTAACCGACTATATCATTGTACATCAGGTGTTAAGCAGGGTGATGTATGCAGCCCAGCTTTGTTTTATTTATTCATTAATGAGCTGACTTCGGAGGTGATAAACTCTTGAAGACATGGTGCCCATTTTGTAAATGATGTTATGGAAATATTCATTCTACTTCTTGCCGACGATGTTGCTTTAATGTGTGAGACAGTAATAGGCATCCAAACTCAATTAAACAGTTTGCAAGGGGCAGCTGGTTCACTCCATCTGAAAGTGAATATTTGAGTAAAAGTAATGTAATCGTTTTCAGAAAAGGGAGTTACCTTTCCTCACGGGAAAAATGGACATATGATGGGGCAAATATACCTGTTGTAAATGTATACAATATTTAGGCGTATATTTCTCTACGCGATTAAGTTTCACTTTCGCATGTAAAGATATTGCTTGCAGAGCCAAAACTGCGTTGCTATGTTTTATGAAGTTGTCGAAGCTGAATAAGGATTCGCTTGCTTTGTTTCTGAAATTGTTTGACGCTCAAATCCTGCCTATGCCACAAATATGGGGCTGAACTGTGGGTCTCTTGATGTTGCTGCTGCACAATGCGAAAAGGTTCATTTATTTGCTTTAGAACAGTTCTTGGGTGTATCGTCACAAACCCCAAATGATCTCGTGTAAGGAGAGACTAACAGATCTTTGCAGTTCACTGTCAAATGTATCAAGTACTAGCTCAAATTAACTCAGATGGCGGACTATAGATTACTAGCTATACCCTATAAAGCTTATAAAATGCTGATAGAACTAGATAATAGAGACAAGATGAAACTGGGTGTCACGTATTAAAGCGAAATTATATGAATATGGTTTCGGGCACATATGGCTTAACCAAGGTGTCGGAGATATGAACAGTTTATATTCATACCTTTAAATAAAGACTAATTGACTGTAGGTGACAGACTGAAATTTCCATGTTCAGAATAGTGACAGGTTTAGTATTCATAGATCATTCATTGATGTGTTCTCTCTGCCAACATACATATGTGAATGACCATGGACAGACACTTGAAGTTTGTGATGACAAAATTTAGAGTTGGTGTTTCTGATATTCTTGTTCATCGCTGCCGTTATAGACAAGTAAATGCCTCTGATCTGTTGTGTCCATTACGTTGAGAGTCAAGAGAAGATGTAGTAGTGCGTTTTGCATTAACTTGTCCAGAGTTGCAAGATATAAGAGGAAAGTTTATTCCCCCTAAATATTATACAAGACCTTGTTTATTCAAGCTTATTTTGTCAATGCCATCTGCAAATGAAAAACACACTGTTAAGCAGTTTGCAGTATTTTATTCAAAGCTTTGAAACGGCGAAGCACCTGTGCATTGTAATCATCATTAGTGTTGGTTTCGTAATTTGACTTTGTTATGTTTCGTGTGTATCCCCCTTGTGAGGGGCCAAGGCCTGTAAGAATAAAACATCTGAATCTCTCTCTCTCTCTCTCTCTCTCTCTCTCTCTCTCTCTCTCTCTCTCTCTCTCTCAGTAGGTTGATACCGAATGTTAAAAGAAGTCTCCATGAAATATGTATGAAGATGAAAACAATGAAGTGTTACAAACTTTTTTTTTTAATCGACGTAGATTTAATGAAAATGTTTTTTTTAATCTCATTTGATACGTCACACGAAGAATGGAATTAAAAACAAAAAACAAAGGCAAGAAAATGCCCATCACAGAAAAAAAAATGAAACGGAACCTGTTCCTAGGACTCACCCCGCTTGTAGCTTCTTCAGCGTCTGCAGTGAGAGAAGTCCAAACTGGTCATCGAAGACAGGATATATAACTGAAGAACCGGAGGCATAATTACAGCATATAAGATACACGTGTAACGGTGTCATTCGTTTGGAGGTGTGACGCCCCACATGACCAAGAACCTCCAAACTGATGCTGACTACACTCCGTGATTACGGACTGGACACCGCATATAACGTGTCAATTTCACAGGGGAACGAAGTTGTAGATGGTAGTTTTTCGGATTGGTACGACCAGTTATGTGTCTTATTTTCCACCCCTAAACACCTGACCACCTTACCTATACCATACTCACCTCTCTCTCTATGTCTCTCGATCTCTGTCTCTTGTCTCTGTTTTTCTGCCTCTCTGTCTCTATCTGTCTCTCTCTGTCTCTGTCTCTCTCTCTCTCTCTCTCTCTCTCTCTTTTGTGTATGTGCGTGCGTGTGCGCGCGCGCGTGTGTGTGCGTGCATTTGTGTGTGTGTGTGTCTGTGTGTGTGTATGTGTGTTTGTGGGGGTGGGTGGGAGGGTGGGTGTGGGTGTGTGTGTGTTCTGAAAAGAAATCAATTCTGTAGCACCGGATACAGATATGATATGATATGACTTGGTGTTGAACGTTTTGCTGTACATGTCCTTGCCCTTCACTGCCTCTCTTCGTCTGTCGTCGTTCTGGTGGTATCGGTGAAGTGTCAGGCAGATTTCCAGCTCTCATGCTCTTTGGGCTGTTTTCTCCCTGTGCCATTTCACTGTTTTGGTAGTGGAACGGAACCTCATTATTAAGCTTTGTGTTTCTATCCTCCCGTCGGTTTATTTATTGGCATCAGCTTTTTCATCTTCATGTGACGTGTCTTGGGCAGTTGACACCTGGTAGAGCCCATCCCTCTCCAGGTTTGACCACAGGCGATTTCCAGTGACCATCATACAATAACATCTGCCAGGGAGAAGTTCTGTCCCTGGACGTCTTAACAGCATGCCCTGTGCGTGCCTCCACCCAATGACAACAGGGCGCAGGCTTCTAGGGATGATGTGCTGCAGGATTTTTCCCGGCTGGTTGTCCCATTGACACCTGCAGGTGTATCTGTTCTGTTGTCCCAGAACAGCCGGGTGTAGGGGTGCCGTGATGTGGGCAGTCCATGATCGCTTCAATCATCTGTCCCCTGCGTAACAGGGCAGAACTGTTGATACCAGACCAATTCTTCATATTGTTCATTCAGAATTTCTCCTTCTGCCTGTGCGATGTCCACGTGTGTACTGTACTCTACAGCATGGTCCTGGTTAAGTAGCCATCGCTGGATGCATATCTGCACCAGACAAGGTTATAGCGTGTGGTGACTGCGAGGAGAAGCTTTCGTCTGACTCGCTACCTAACGTGTAAGATGCGAAAAATCCGTCCAAAACATTCATTTTCTACATTCTAGATTTCTTCAGCTCTTGCGTTTTAGACGATGGACATAAGTGGTGATTTGTTGACTTCAAAGACGTACAGGAAAGAGGGTCGGCATGTCACCACGTTTTTCACACCATTTGCCTTCATGTTGACTTCAAAGACGTGCAGGAAAGAGGGTCGGTATGTCACCGCGTTTTCACTCCATTCGCCTTCATGTTGACGTCAAAGACGTGCAGGAAAGAGGGTCGGTATGTCACCGCGTTTTCACTCCATTCGCCTTCATGTTGACGTCAAAGACGTGCAGGAAAAAGGGTCGGTATGTGTCACTGCTGCGTTTTCACACTATTCGCCTTCATGTGAGTCCCGTTTGTTTGTACAGGTCACACACCACTTCAGTGCGAGAGAAATTGTTCAGCTGGCTGGCTGCCCTCTACGGTAAGCTTGTGTACCAGTTTGATTTTGTACGTTGTTCAGCGCGGTCGATCTGTTGTCTGCACGTAGCCTTCGACCACCAGCGAGCCACCGCGTGTGTGCTGCAACCTGATGTCTTGACACTGTCAGCTGTGAAGTATGGCAGACAGACAGCCCACCCGAGAACAGGAGATAGGCACAGAGTCAGTCAGAAGAACAAGAAGGGAGAAATGTCTTCACTGTGCGCAATGGAAGTCCATTTAATGAACATCTTTGTAGTTTTAAATCTTTGTAGTTTAAAATCTTTGTAGTTTTAAACCTTGTAGTTTTTAGTTTTAAAATCTTTGTAGTTTTAAATCTTTGTACTTTTAAATCTTTGTCTCTTTTCCTCTTCGTTTGATTTCATTCCTTTGGTTGAAACGTTGTGTAGAAAGATTTCACTCTTCTGTTTTTTTGTGGCTATGAAGTTTATTGTAAACCAGCTATTAGACTCGCAGCTCGTGGCAGACATTCAGGGGGCTTGTTGTGTCTGGTGAAGAAGGAGTTTTGCTCGTTTTTTAACGTCTTTGATGTTCAGTCTGATCATTTCTTTGCCTTTATTATCGACACATCTGTGTGCTTGGTACCAATAAAAATGTGTTATATGTGTGTGCCAATGTACCTCATGTGCATTCATTATACTGTGTGCACTTTAATCTTGAAAATGGAATAAATTTATGATATGAATTTATACATGATTGAATGCTCTCTTGTGATGATGTGTTTGCATTGGTCAGCAGTGACTTCAATGCAAGAACTGCAAATTTTTCAAAGGATTTAGGAGAAAACATTTTAGATTTTATAAATTAGTACTCGTGCGGTCCATTATGCACCAACAGAGATTCTGAAGATAAAAAAAACTTAACAATTATGGTAAAATGTGGCTTAAGATGTGTACAAGTCTCGTATTGAGTATTTTGAATGGTATGTGTGAGGGCGACCAGGAAGGTCGCTACACACATGTATCTGAAAGCGGTAATAGTGTTAAATGATTATTTTTTAATGTCAAGGGAGATGTTTGCTAGTGTTCCTAACGACTGTACACTTCATGTCTATGAACGCACTGAGTCTGACTACATGCCTGTTGTTCTGTCTATTAACGTTAACAGAGATAGACTAAATCATCCCAAACAAATTAATGCAAACAGTTTTGTGTGGAAAAGTTTGTTTGGAACGAAAATTATAGAGACTAGTTTTACCATCTGAGATTCAGCAGAGAGTCGATATGGCTATCAAACTAATTGATGTGAATGTACATGAAGCTCTCAGTATTTTTAATTCTTGTTTAAAAAAGATCCTGCGAAACGTATGATAAAGCAAACAAATGTAGATGGGCTTAGAGGATATGATGATTAGTATGACACTGAGTGTCATCAAAGTAAAAGAAAGGCTAGAAGATTACTAAGTAAATCAAATCGTACCTTGCTTTCAACTGATCAAGTTTTGTACTGTAATGCTAGGCGTGAATACAGGCATCTTTTGAAAATGAAAGAAAGAGCTTTTAACAGGGCACTGTTAGAAAAGTTAGTAACATCTATAGATTCCCAGAAAGATTTCTGGAACACTGTAAGGAAGATTAGAGGTGGTTAAAAAAAAAAAAAAAAAAAAAAAAACTTTCAATGATATTACTTTGGAGAAATGGTTTGAACATTTTAAAGAGCTGCATGAAAAAAAAAACATGTTGGTAATCTTACAACACAGCAACGTAACGATGACGAAAGTGTTGGCAACGATAGTGATAACTGTCCTTTCTACCCGCCCTATCTCAAATGAAGACATTCTACGGTCATTTAGAAAATTTTAAAATGGCAAAGCTCCTGGACCAGATTAAATAATTTGAGAGATAATCAAACATGCTTGCAAGTCAGAATTGATGATTGGTTTTCTGTTAATAGAAATATCCTTTTGCCTATGTTGTTTGAAAATGGTGTTAGGAGTATATTATATAAGTGTATTATTAGCATGTATGACTCTGTAAAAACAAGAATACGATGTGGAGGCTGCCATACAGATTACATATGCTGTACATCTGGAGTAAAGCAAGGAGCTCTTGGTAGCCCTATTTTGTTCTCATTATTTATTAATGAACTAATGTTTGAAGTTATCAATTCTGGAAGGCACGGCGTACGGTTTGTAAATGATGTTTTAGAGATATTCATTCTCCTTTTAGCTGATGATGTCGTATCGTTATCCGAAACTATTGTTGGTCTGCAAACACAACTGAACAGTTTTAGCAAGGGCTTCTGCTTCACTTCAGTTAAAGGTAAACATGACTAAAAGTAAAATAATAGTGTTTTTAGAAAGGGAGGTTACCTTGCTGCCAGTGAAAGATGGAGATATAATGGAAATATAATGCCGGTAATTAATGTGTACAAATATTTGGTTTTATTCTTTTCAACGCGCGCTTGAGCTTTAAATTCGCCTGTACAGATCTTATGAGCAAAGCTAAATACGCCTTCTTGTGTATTACGAAAAAAAATTGATAATATTGAATAACAATTCTTTGACACTATTTTCAAAATTGTTTGATTCTCAAATTCAACCAGTTGTACCATATGATGCCGTGGGGTGTCAGCAGTGTTGCTTTTGAAGTGGAGAAGATTCATCTATATGCAATGAAGAAGTTTTTAGGAGTATCTATGCATACACCTAATGATTTGGTGTAAGGGGTGACAAATAGGTATCCCATATATTTAGCATCTGTAGTCAGCTCTATTCGTTATTGGTTAAAGCTAACTAGAATGCAGCCACATAGGTTACCCCATAAAGCTTACAACATGTTAGTTGAGATGGATGCCAGAGGCAAGATAACTTGAGCCTCACGGGTAATATTAAAGCTGTATGAATATGGATTTGGCTTTGTATGGAAAGTCAGGGTGTCGGAAACATAGATAGTTTTATTCTTGAAAATTCATCAGCGATTAATGGATTGTGAATGGCAAAACTAGCATTCTCATGTTCAGGAAAGTGATAGGTTTAATATCTTTCGTATGTTACGCGCGCAGAGCATAATGTGCCCATTTATTTTTCTATGAACCTCGACAAATATTTGAGATACATCTCAACAAAATTTAGATTCGGTATCACAGAAATAAATAGACATTTTCATCGCTACAGAGAACTCGGTTATGATAATCTCCTTGCCCACTATGCCACGAGGCACTTGATAATGAAGTTCATTTTATTTTATCTTGCCAGGAACTAAGTAATGATCGGCAAGAGTTCATTCTGTATTGTGCGTGCTTCTACAGAGCTAGCACACACAACTAGCTTAACACATTCGGAACACCACTAACACGTAGAAGGACTGACTGTCTTTTTGTTATCATGTATATTCACCATCTTTCCCAGCCGAACGCACCAAATCGAACCGAATCGGAACCAACCAAGTTGGAATACAATACATCTTTTTTTTTTTTTTTTTTTTTTTTTTCAACGGACATTCTTTCATAACCGAAGTTAATCGAAACGAAACCGAATATTGCGAAAGAATTGTTTTTTTCTTCACTGTTCAATCAGTCTTTGGGTCGGCTTCCTCGGTCTTGATGATCGTCTCGGCTCGGATGTCTGGGCTGCAGCTGGTTCTGGCTTCAGGCTCCCAGTCGTTGGCAGGCGTGCCAGCGTCCTCTGGGCTGCAGGCGTCTTCTCGTCTGCAGGCGTCTTCGGCGCTGCCGGAGTCTTCGGGGCAGCAGGCGTCGTCTCAGCTGCAGGCAGGGTCTCGGCTGCATCGGAGAATGCACCCAAGGTGGGAGGTGCACAGGAGTGGAAGAGGCACCTTCTGTAGTGGGCACGGATGGGTACAGTTTCCGTGTCATCTGCCGGTTTCGCCTCAGGAGGCCACCATCGGAGGTCTGGATGATGAGGCTTCTAGGAGCCTCGTGGAGTCTGGTCACAGTGCCCCCTTTCCTCTGGTCAGGAATCCAAACAGCATCACCGGGTGTCAGATCTTCTGGTTCGACTACCCGATGCCGTCTGTCATAGTTAGTTGCCATGTCCTCACGATACTGCTTCTCCCTCCTCTTCAGGATGTAGTTGTCAGGGGTCTGGGGTAGGAGGGTATCGGGGTGACATGGGACACGGGTTTTGAGTCTGCGTCCCATACTCAGTTGGGCGGGGGAAAAACCATTGGGCAAGGGTGTGTTGCGGTACATGAGTAGCCCAAGGTACTCATCACCACACTTCTTGATGAGATTCTTGATGGTCTGAACGGCACGCTCAATCTCACCATTGGCTTGGGGGTAGTGGGGGGGAGAGGTCACATGTTCAAACCCCCAGGATTGGGCAAACCTGGCGAATTCCTCGCTGCTGAACTGGGGCCCGTTATCTGTGACAAGGGTGTCTGGGATGCCATGGCGACTGAAGACCTTCTTCATGCGGGAAACAGTCTCTGCAGTCGTCTCTTTGTTGGACACCAGTGTAATCTCCACGTCTCTGGAGTAGTAGTCAATGGCAAGGAGGAAGAGTTTGCCATTATACTGAAAAAAGTCAGCTGCGATCCTGGACCAGGGCCGCTCCAGAAACTGCGTCCCCTTCATTGGTTCCACTGTGGCCTTTCTGTTCTTGGCGCACTCAGGGCAGGTTTTCACCATGAGGTCAATGTCTTGAGAAAGGCCAGGCCACCACACACAGTTTGCTGCGTTCTCCTTCGTCTTGTTGACTCCTTGATGTCCATCATGGAGATGACGTAGAACGTCTTGTCGGAGAGATGCGGGAATCACCAGTCTTTTGCCTCGCAGTAAGAGGCCGTCATGAACAGAGAGGTTGCCCTGTTCGTTCAGGTAGGTCTTTGACTGGACGGTTCAGAGTGTTCTTGTTGGCCACCCATTCTGCACATGATGCATGACTTCCCGAAGTGTGTCGTCTTTCTGGAGCTCTGACCTGATCTCATCCAGCCTCCTGTCTGAAGCTGGCAGAGTTAGTAGGACAGCATTGACGTATGCCTCCGCCTGTAGGTCAGATCGATGTCCGCCGTCTCGGTCGTTGACAACGGTGCTCGGGAGAGCGCATCAGCAGTGTACAGCTCTTTGCCAGGAACATGGACGATGTTGAAGGTATACCTCATCAGTCTCATCCTGAAGCGCTGGATGCGAACAGGGAGTTCATCAATCAGTTTTGACGAAAAGAGGGGGATGAGAGGTTTGTGGTCTGTCTCCACACGGAATGTCATGCCGATGAGTAGGTGGGACCAGTGTCAAGGCTCCAGGTGACGGCTAGTGCTTCCTTCTCGATTTGGGCGTACCGCCTCTCGGTCTCCGTCAGCGATCGACTTGCGTAGGCGACAGGATGAAGCACCCCATTGCCTTGGCGTTGCAAGAGTACCGCCCCAAATCCGAAGCTACTGGAATCAGCAGAAACAACGGTCTCACGATCTGGGTTGTACAGCGCAAGTGTCTCTGGTGATGCTAGGTCTTTCTTGAGAGAGTCGAAGGCAGACTGCTGCTGATCCTGTCCCCAGGTCCATGTAGCATCCTTGTGTAAGAGCTCTCTCAGAGGCTTCGACTTCTCAGCCAGATTGGGCACGAACTTCATAAGCTGGTTCACCATACCCAGGAATCTTCTGACATCTGACACATTCTGTGGTTCCTGCATATCCACAATAGCCTTCACCTTTGTGGATCCTTCCTCACGCCCTCTGCGTCGATCACCTGGCCTAGGTATTCGAGCGTTGTTTTGCCAAACTCGAATTTGTCAGAGTTCAACGTGAGGCCGGTCTGTAACAGCCTGTCAAGGACGTTCTTGAGCTTGAGGTCATGGTCCGCCTTATCCTTGCCAAAGACAAGAACGTCATCCATATGGCACAGCACTCCATCCAGGCCCTGGAGGATATTGTCCATCATCTTCTGGAAGTATTCGGGCGCCGATGATATGCCGTACGGTAAACGCTTGAACTTGTAGCGTCCAAATGGCGTTATGAACGTTGTAAGCTTGGAGCTTTCTTCATTCAACTGGATCTGGTGGAACCCGGAGTTGGCGTCAAGTTTTGAGAAGACTTTGCCCTCGGAGATCTTGCTCAGCGTCTCCTCTACTGATGGCATGGCGTACACTTCTCGCTTCACGCTCTGGTTCAGTCTTGTCAGATCCACGCAGATTCTGACGTCACCATTAGCCTTTGGCACCGCAACAATGGGACTGCACCAGTCAGTAGGCGTAGTAACTGGCTCGATGACACCATCATCAGTCATTTTGTTCAGCTCTACCTCCACCTTCTTGAGCAACGGAACTGGGACACGTCTGGGCACGGACTGAGAGAAGGGCTTAGCATTGTCCTCCACCTCAATGTTCTGCTCACCCTCCAGTTTGCCTAAGCCAGTGAACAGCTTGGGGTAACGTCGCTTTACGTCCTCGGAAGATGTGAAGTTGATCTGATCTGGTGTCTTGGGAGATTGCTGATTGGCTTTCAGCGTTCGAATGGCACGTACTGAGAATGCACCGGAGAATGTCATGAATCAATCCTAGCTTCTGAATGGCAGGCATACCCAACAGCAGTTTGGAGCTTTTGACGACATACACCTTCTCTTGAATGCTTGTTCGGCCGTGGTGGAGCCTGATGTAAGCAAAGCCTTTGACACTGAGAAGCTGGTCACCAGGTCCAAGAAGAGTGCGGTCAGCTTGGTGTAGAGTATAAAGGCTGGCTTGTAGATGTGGTCCGGCATCACAGAAACTTCAGCTCCAGTGTCGATACATCAGGTAAGCTCTTGCGATCCAACCTTGAGTTTGATGTGCCACCCCAGGCTGGTCGATGGCACTGACTTGTCGTTCACACCTCCAATAAAATGGCTGTCTTCCCCTGCTTGGTCAGCTGGGTCTTGAGAAACTTCACGAACTGATGCTGCACTTCTGCACACAGCGGCAAAATGGGCCCATTGCTACACTTCTTGCAGCGGCTCTTGGCTGCAGGACAGTTCTTCTTCTTTCCAGCAGGATGTCTTCTATTGCAGTAGCCACAATTGCCACTGGCTATAGATCACCTGAAGGCAGGCTGCTTCTCTGGTTCTGATGTTTGAGGTCTCGTCTTTCTCCCCCATGTCGCCGGTCGCCGGTTTTGGTGGAAAGTGCCTCGATACTGGCAGTCTTGGATTCAGCAAGCTCTTGCTTTGTCATCTCTCGGATTGAAAGAATCTGGATAGTCTTATCCAATGTTGCCCCTATATCATATAGCTTCAGTTTTGATGAGTCATCTCTGCATGCGAAGACTAGTTTGTCCCTTATCATTTCACTGACATTGTCAAACTTGCATGCTTTTGCTTTTTCTTTGACTGTACGCAGTCACGAGTCAAACGACTGTCCGGGTTCTCGATGTAGAGAGTACCAGAACTGTTGCCGAAACATCAACTGCGGGTCACGTCTGAGAAAGTGTTCGTCGAACTTCCGTATGACGACGTCATAGTCCGTCTTGCTTTCTGCCGGTAACTGATTATCGGCGTCAGTTGGATCTACTCTGGCGTCATGGAAAACAAAAGTTCGAAAAAATCTCGAGCTCGTCGTCACCAATATGATTTAAGAGCAGTCCTACCTTGACAATGTCTGGCTTTATCGACGCTCCCGTTGCCTGTAGGAATATCTCGAATTTCAGTCGCCACTTTTGCCAAGCTAAACTGGGGTTTCCGCCGCTGACGAGCAGAGCGTCTGGCGTTCTTGCGATATGTGCTTCAGCCAGTACTAACTCCTGACACGCATCCCACTCCTGACACCATGTATTGTGCGTGCTTCTACAGAGCTAGCACACACAACTAGCTTAACACATTCGGAACACCACTAACACGTAGAAGGACTGACTGTCTTTTTTTTTATCATGTGTATTCACCATCTTTCCCAGCCGAACGCACCAAATCGAACCGAATCGGAACCAACCAAGTTGGAATACAATACACATTCCTCAAAAATACTATAGATAATCATGCTTATTTAAGCTAATTACGCTAACGACATCAAGGAATGAAACACTTTTAAAGCAGTTCGCATTATATTTGAGCAAAGCATTTAAGATTCAGAGGTTTGTCGCAGCAAAGGTTAATTTTTCATCAGTGTATTCTTGATTGTTATTTTTGAGTAGTAGCATTTGCAAATGGCAAACTATGTGCAGTGAAATTGATTAATGCTTCGAAGGCTTAAACCGTAAAAAAACAAAAAAAAAAAAAAAAAAAAAAAAAAAAAAACACAAATTGTTTTGTGGTTATGCTTTATTTCATTTGCTCCTTTGCTTTGGTTACAGAATATTGTTCTGTCTTTGTACCCCCCTTTTGAGGAGCTATGGC
>JADBJO010004019.1:40466-42966 GCA_016801955.1 Conus betulinus | reverse complement strand
AACAGTTTATGGCATATGTCCAAAACAGTTTTTTTTAAAAGAATGAACAAAAAAAAAAAAAAAAAAAAAAAGAAAAAATTCAAGATATACATAGCCACGTACATAGCTTTAGACGACAGAAAAAGGGAGAAAAAATTTCAGTGGGAATGAAAAAAAGTGACATAATCTTTTGCGAGATTTAACATCTTATTGTTTCTCCTCTCCTTCTTCACTCTCTCCCATTTCAGAGGGAGGTTGTGAAAGAAAGAAGACTGGGCATATGGAAATGTGTATTAGATCAAGATCTTAAAGGAGTGTTTTCTTAAAGAATCATTGGCCTATAGTTGTTCCATGCAGCATGAAAATGGTTTAGATTGTTGTTGACTTAGCATTGAACAATTCCATTTTAAATCTTTTGCTCAACAGGCACTGAAAAAATTGAAGCATTTGGACTACGTGTTTCGATTTTGCACTTACATATATGAAATTTAGCTAGCATAATAATGAAATCAAAAACTGTCTCTGTTTTCACACGTTGATCTATTCAAAAACTGACGATATCTCGTGTGATTTTGATGTTAGTTGTGTTTCGGCATTTTTTATTAAATAACTTTTTAACTTCTTTCCAAAAAAATCTTAAATGATTGTTGAATCAACGCCTTCTTCCTTGCGCTGAACTCTGAAGCGATCAAAGCTAAGTGAATTTTCGTTATTTTATTTGTTTTGTGTCTTACCTGAAGAAGACCTAAGAGGTCGAAACGCGTTGTGTTTTGTCTTGTGGTTGCACATCCATAAAAAGTGTTGGACCTCTCTTTTCGTTACAGAAAGTACAACTTGGTTTGTTAAGCCCATAGCATTTAAGACAATATTTGTACCAATAACTCTGTGTATGATTCGAATTTGTGGCCATTTTAATTTCATATCTTTGCTTTTGTGGGCATGAGTAAATACTTTATTCCAATGGATTTCGGAATTCAGTTTCTTTAGCCATTTAGAGCAACAATTTTGTCTTGCGCTCATCTTGAATGAAATTTCATAGAACCGTTTGGCTCCTTTATTTTCTTTCATAATAATATTTAAAGCCTTCGGTGTGTTATGATTTATGTCTGTGTTATTATCTAGTTTGATACCCGTTTTCCTTTATGAATTGTTTCATTGAAGAAATCCATCCATTGTATGAGATAAAATCTATGGTGTAGTCAACATTAATGCTAAATTCTCTAAATTTCATAAATTGTCCATTTTGTTTCAGAAAATGTTTTATTGCGAATATTCCTTTCTCAATTAACTTATTTTGTTTTATTACCGCATTTCCAATTTCTATCATGTCATTGTAAACTACGGGTTCAACAAGTAGTTCATTTAATGTCTCAGGTGTCACACATAGACAAAATTCCCGATAGGCTGTAAACGTGTCTTTCCAAAACAAATTAATACTTGTGTATCCCAGAACCGTACCCTGGTCCATAATTTTCGATTCTATCACTGAAAGCGTATATTTTTAAAACGATGTTCTTCCATTTATGACTTGTGGTTTTAAGTTTCTTTATCCACAGAAGTTTCAAAACATTGATGTATTTTTTTACGTCAGGTATCTTTAAACCACCTTGCTTTACAATTTTCACTGCTGTTTTCCTGCTCATTCTATCTTGTTTGCCATTCCAAACGAAACTGAAACACATCTTTTGAAGTTTTTTTGAATTAAAAGGTCAGGAGGTTAGGTAGCAAAATCCAGGGGTGTAAAAGTTTGATAGAATAAAGGATTTGAGAACAGCAACTCTTCCGACTGGTGTTATACTTCTTTGAGACCAAATTTTGAATAATGTTTTAATTTCCGAAAATTTGTCATTATAATTTAAGTTTTCACATTCTTTTAGGTCTTGAGTGAACTAAACACCCAGTATTTTGAATTTAGAAGGATTCCATATCATTCTCAGATGAGGACAGTATCTTTTTTTTCGAGTTTTTTAAACACCCTAGCCATATTGATTGTGTTTTTTTTCATTATTCAAACTTACTTACTTACTTAATCCTCTCATCCTGCCACCCGAGATATAAGGCGCAGCAAGCTCCCTCCAGCCCTCTCTGTCCTGGGCAAGCCAGCTCAGTTCACCCCAGGTCCTGCCTGCCTCTCTCATCTCCTCCTCCTCCACTGTCCTCCTTCAGGTGCCGAGTGGTCTGCCTCGCTTCCTCTTTCCCGGTGGTGCCCATCTCAGCACAGTATGAGGGAGTCTGGTCTTGCCCATCCGAAGGATGTGTCCCAACCACCTCCACCGCCGCAGCTTCACCTCGGCCACAATGTTGTTTATGCCGGTGCGCCTTGACACTTTCCTGTTGGTGTCACGCTGCTGCCAGTGAAGTTTCAGGATTCGGCGAAGACACCTTCCTTCGAAGCCTCTGAGCCAACTCTCAATCTCCTCGTTGGTTCTCCATGTCTTTGAGGCGTATAGGGGTACTGAGTATACATTGGACCTGTAGATCGTCAACTTGGTTTTGGTTTTGCAGGGCAGTTGACTTCTAG
>JADBJO010004019.1:32966-35466 GCA_016801955.1 Conus betulinus | reverse complement strand
TGTCTGTCTCTCTCTCTCTCTCTCTCTCTGGCACATCAAAATACTAATGCACACACACTCTTACACACACATATGAGCGAGCACACACACACACACACACACACACACACGCGCGCGCGCGCGCGCGCGCGCGCGCGCGCACACGCATGCTTATGCACGCAATCGCACACGCATGTAACCACACATGCGCGCGCGCCCAAGCACACACTCACACTCGCATGTACACATGCACACACTCACATGTACGCGCGGGTGCACTCAGAGAGAGAGAGAGAGAGAGAGAGAGAGAGAGAGAGAGAGAGAGAGAGCACTATACACTTATAAAGAGCTTGGTGCCTCCGCGATGGGATAATTAGGAACGCAAAAGCAGCCTATGCAACGACCCCCCAAAAAAAAAAAAATCCCAGGCTAGGGTCTTGGCACAGGAGGATGGCTCTGAAGATGTGGAGGTACCAGGATCTAGGAAGACTGAAGGAGGAGAAGATGTGGAGCTGCTGCAATACCAAGCAGTTCCAATGAGCGAGGTAGAGCAAGCATAGTCTTGTTTTGTGTTATATTGATTGCCTTGAACTGCGCTGCATTGGTCTTGAATAGTTTATACGCCACAATACATTTCTCCGTCAAGAAATTCGGGATCATCTCCACGGAGACAGCGTGCCGGACTACATTATGGCGCCACATAGAGTCGCACTTCCCTTTTTCATTTCATTTTTCTTTTGTGTGTGTGTGTGTGTGTGTGTATGTGTGTGTGTGTGTGTGTGTGTGTGTGTGTGTGTGTGTGTGTGTGTGTGTGTGTGTGTGTGTGTGTGTGTGTGTGTGTGTGTGTGTGTGTGTGTGTGTGTGTGTTGATTTTTTGTTGATTGTTCAGTCATATTCTGTTTTACCCATCAAAGCTGGGAGGTTTTACCGAATTTTTGCAAGGAACAACTGCCTTGTTTCCATGTGTTTTTTAAAGTGCGTTAAGACCCTTTTTTCTTTTTCAGTCGTGTTTTCTACACCCCTTACAGTCTGTCTGTCTGTCTCTCTCGGCTGACAGTATTAAAAAGAAAGAAAGAAAGAAAGAAAGAAAGAAAGAACAAAAAATAATATAGACAGTCTTTCAGGGCTCGTGTCAAGCAGACCACAGACATGTATACCTGACCCCAAGTAAGACCACTACCGATCATTCCTTGGTTCCCACACCTGAAGCTGCATTCCCCAGAGAGACAGTATGCAGCAGCACACACCTGGTGAAGGTTCTGTTCAGGAGGACAAGTGAGCCTGTTCCTACTATATTATTACAATTATGGCGACACACTAGGGACAAAAACAACAAGAACAGTTACTCGTTATGAAGGTGTCACCAGACACATGAAGAGTAACCTGGAAAGGCGACGGGGCTGGTCCCTACGAACTGACAGTTATGCCAAAACACTAGGGACAAAAACAACAGGAACAGCTACTCATTATGAAGGTGTCACCAAACACATCAAGAGTAACCTGGAAAGGCGACAGGGGAGTTCGATGTCTGAAACCGCGTTGCCAGGGGCAACAGCAGGGGCTGTAATGGCAGACCCAATTCCCCCGGCTGGGTGCCATCCCGCTGCTGCTCTCCTCCACAGGCCGTTGGCTGCTTGATGGATGGCGGCACTTTACGGTCCATGCTGGATGGAACCCGGTGTGGTGGTGGTGGTGATGGTGGTGATGGTAGTGGTGGTGGGGGGAATGGATGGTGGGTCGTCACGTGAGGTATAAAAGGGAGTGTGCCCGTACGTGTGATGGCAGGATGGTGGTGGTGGTGGTGGTTGGTGGTGGTGGTGATCACTGTGATGGTGATGGAGGTAGTTGCAATAATAAGTTTGAAGCTGATTGGTGACGGTGGTCAGGAACGCTTGCGCGCGCGCGCGCGCGAGAGAGAGAGAGAGAGAGAGAGAGAGAGAGAGAGAGAGAGAGAGAGAGAGAGAGAGACACAAACAGACAGACAGACAGACAGACAGCCAGACAAAGAGACAGACAAAGAGACAGAGAGAGGAAGACCGAGAGAGAAAGACAGAGACACAGAGAGAGGGAGAGACAGAAAGGCAGACAGAGAGAGACAGAGGGATAGACACGGACAGAGACAGACAGAGACAGAGACAGACAGTCAGACAGACAGACAGACAAAGACAATGTGAGCAGAGCAGAGCAGAGCAGAGTAAAGCAACACAAATAGAACATAAACACCGAAACAGAACGACATTACTTAGCGCAAAAAAAAACGAACAGTCATAGAAAGACAGAAGTGAAATGGAAAGAACGAAAAAATATGCTATAGAAAAAGGAAGACAAGAAAGGAATCAAAGAAAGGATAGAGGGAATGTCAGAAGAAAGAATGGAAAGAAAGAAAAGAAAACGGGAAAAGACGTTAAGAAAGAAAAGAAAGAAGGACAGACATAATTAAGGAACTGACGAAAAAAAGAAGGCAAGACAGAAAGAAATACAAAAGAAAAGAATGAAAGAAAGAGAGAAAAATGGAAAGAAA
>JADBJO010004019.1:12500-13514 GCA_016801955.1 Conus betulinus | reverse complement strand
TGGTTTCTTTTGCTCTTCGTGTGTCTTTCAGCGTATCATCATACCATCTTCCAAGGCTCTCTTGACTGGCTCTTCTGTTACTGTTGGAATGGTCTGGTTGGCAACACTGAAGACCACAGATTCGGTCGGCCACTTTTCCTTTCCTCAGTGAGAGACTCCGTGATTTCTTTGGCTTGAACTTCATTCTGGATGAGGCAACTATGTCGTCCAGCCTCTCCAGCACGTGACGTGTCTCGTCTTCTCTGGATGAAATCACTGTAGTGTCATCCATGAAGGCCTTGAGAGGGGGCATCTTGTATCCATCGCCAAGGTCTGTTTGTCTTGCGTTGCTTGTTGCTGCTTTCAAGATGACTTCCATTGCCAACACGAACAGTATTGGGGAAATGGCACAGCCCATTGCAATGCCCACTTCCAAGTTGATCCAATCTGTTGTGTACTCCTTGGTAGAGAACCGCATTGAGAAGCCATTGAAGTACTTCTTGAGCATGTCGCGGATGTTCTTTGGCACATGGTACATCTTAAGAGCCAACTGTATCATCTCATGGGGTACAGATCCATATGCGTTTGCCAGGTCGAGCCACACTACGTCCAGGTCTCTCTTTTTCTGTTTTTTTTTGCTCTTTGGATTGCGTCCCAGATCATTGGCGTGTTCTACACAGCCAGCCACGCCTGGAATGCCACCTTCTGGACTGACACATCCAAGTACTTGTTTTCCATGAGGTACTTGGTCAGCCTTGCTGCCATGACAGAGAAGAAGATTTTTCCCTTCGACGTTCAGTAGTGATATTGGCCTGAACTGGCTGATGTCACTTGAGTTTTTGCTCTTTGGGGATGTACACACCATCTGC
Source organism: Conus betulinus (assembly GCA_016801955.1). Classification (NCBI taxonomy): domain Eukaryota; kingdom Metazoa; phylum Mollusca; class Gastropoda; order Neogastropoda; family Conidae; genus Conus; species Conus betulinus. Next base: position 12,666 of record JADBJO010004019.1, on the reverse strand, counting down.
CGTCATCCACTGGCCGCTGATCTTCTGATTTCTCCAAGCTGATCGCAGCAGCCTGTGGAGCCACTCCAGCACCTTGGGACATTTCTTGTACAGCTGGTAAGGTATTTCCGTTTGGCCCTGGTGATGATTTGGCTCTGGCTTTGTCGACCACCTTCTTGATTTCCGC
>JADBJO010004019.1:0-7500 GCA_016801955.1 Conus betulinus | reverse complement strand
GGAGGAGCAGGAGCAGGAGCAGGAGGAGAGGGAGGAGGAGGAGGACAGAGGAGAGGAGGAGGAGGAGGAGGAGGAGAAGAAGAAGAAAGAAGAAGAAGAAGAGAAGAAGAAGAAGAAGAAGAAGAAGAAGATGATGATGATGATGATGATATGATGATGATGATGATGATTGTGACAACAACAACAACAAACAACAACAACAACAACACACCAGAACCACCATAACAAGAACAGTCCGACAACAATAATGGGAACAAAGAACAGGGGCACATATTACTTTTCAAATGACAATGAGCAGAAACGCCAAAATGTGCTGGAAAAAGAGCCGACAAACTCCTAAGGTTCCAAACCATTGTTGATGGGGGAAAATGTATGTGCAGACCAGGTGTTCCTAAATGGTTTGCAAGGCCAAAACACAAACCCATCCTCACAAATCGAAGGCCACATTGCGAAGAAAGTTAGTGTCAAAATACTCCTCAAATGTAAGCCTGTCATGCATTCTTTGTTGGAAACCTATGGAGAGGATCTTTATTTGTATACTTTGTGAAACCGACTCTGGACACAAGAGAGAGAGAGAGAGAGAGAGAGAGAGAGAGAGAGAGAGAGAGAGAGAGAGAGAGAGAGAGAGAGAGAGAGAGAGAGAGAGAGAGAGAGAGAGAGAGAGAGAGAGAGAGAGAGAGAGACAGACAGACAGACAGACACAGACAGACAGACACACACACACACACACACACACACATACACACACACACACACACACACACACACACACACACACACACACACACACACACGCAAGCACACACACACACACACACACACACACACACACACACACACACACACACAGTGCGCATAAAGATGGAGAGAGACAGAGAAAGAGAGAGAGACAGACAGACAGTCAGAGACAGATGGATAGCCCAAGAGATGGACAGAAATAAAGACAAAGAGAGAGAGAAGAGGGAGTTAGATGCGGAGAGAAAAGCATGTAGGTGGGAAGAGAGAGAGAGAGAGAGAGAGAGAGAGAGAGAGAGAGAGAGAGAGAGAGACAGACAGACAGACAGACAGACAGACAGAGAGAGAGAGAGAGAGAGAGAGAGAGAGAGAGAGAGAGAAAGAGAGAGGGAGGAGAGAGAGAGAGGAGGAGAGAGAGAGACAGAGAAAGACAGAGAGGGAGGAGAGAGAGAGAGAGAGAGAGGTGGTGAGGATCGGCTTGGGGAGAAGGGCGAGACGGACATACACAAACATTTTTTTTTTTTTTTTTTTGATAAAGTACGCATTAAAAGAAAGAAATTGATTATGTAAAACACAGAGCACAGTAGGAGGAAATTATAACACAGAGAACAACACACACACACACACACAAAAAAAACAGTGACAAGAACGTGAAGAGCTATGTGAACGATGACAAAAGTTATTTGTAAACAACTGAAATAACAAAAAAAAAAGGGAAAGTGATGGTAAGAACAAAAACATCAATGTACACTGACAGAAAAAAAAAAATATATACCAAACGGACAGATGGAAAAGAAAAACAACAAAATACAGAACCAAATGCCCAAAAAAAACAAAATAAAACCAAACTAACAAACCAAAGTAAAATAAAAACGAATCACACCTCTCACACACAATGTAAACCGATACTACAGAACCGTGGCGGAACATGCTTACGTCAAACACGTTGCAAATGACGACTAATGAAGCACGCTGACAGTGGAAGAGAACATGAAGGAGAAATAAAGGAGAATCAGAATACATGAACAGAAAGTAGGATGAGTTGAAGGAGGAGGAGGAGAAGGAGGAGGAGAGAGGAGGAGGAGGAGGAGGAGGAGGAGGAGGAGGAGGAGGAGGAGGAGGAGGAGGAGAAAAAAAGAACACAAGACAAACAGGAACTAGTATAACAACAGCAACAACAACAACAACAAACAACAACATCAACAGCAGCAGCAGCAGCAACCACAACAACATCAGCAGCAACAAGAAAACTTACTTAGATTTAGATGCTCCCGCATCTTGCGACGCATGAGGCAGTCAGTTGCTCCACTGTGCACGGTCCTCAGCCAGTCTGCTGGTGTCACTCTATCCTCTGTCAACGAATCTGAGATCTCTCTCTCTCTCCACTGCAAGTCGCCAACTCATCCTGGGTCGTCCTCTTTTTTCTGGCTACTGGCCTGGGGTCCATTTAATGGCCGCCTGGTTTGGAGGTGTTGATGAGGGTAAATCTCGAGACATGACTCAGCCAGCGGAAGCGCCGTCTGCTGAAGATCTGTTCCGCACAGGATCGTTTTGGGCGGACGACTGTTTGTCGTTCCCTGAGGTCATAGTCCACTACGTCGCGCAGTCGGTTGAGGATGACCTGGCTGTACACTTTCCTTGGTATCGACAGTAGAGTAACTCCTCTCCAGTTGTCGCGCTCTGAGAAGTTGTCTTTTTTTTTTTTTTTTTGGGGGGGGGGGGGGGGGGGGGGGGGGGGGGGGGGGGGGGGGGGGGGGGGGGGGGACGACTTCGCCATTCTTCCAATCCTCTGAGACGACACCGGAGTTTCAAACCTGGTTACAGAGATTGCACATCCAAGAGACAATGCAGTCACCACCACCTTTAAGCATTTCCGCTGTTACTACTCCATCGAACCCATGGGATTCATTGTTCTTTAATGTCTTGATAGTTGTTCTAATCTCCTCTTCAGTGAAGTCATCGGTGTTGATTGGGAGCAGGAGAGATGGGTCTTCCGCCTCAGCTGGTGTGGGTGGCTCGGTTCTGTTAACTTCTTTGAAGTGCTCGGCCCATCTTGCGAACTTGTTCTCGCCCCTTGGCAAAAGTGTGTCAAACGTTGCCTTCACAACAAAAAAAAAAAAGAGCAAGAACAAATAACAACAATACGAACAACAGCATCAATAAAAAAAAAAAAAACGGAAAGCCAGCGCAGGTGGTATGTCATTGAAACAAACAAAAAAAACAACAAGCGCTGAATTAACACATTTGGGGGGAAAAGCTGACAAGCTCTTAAGACTTAAAGATACTTTAATTCATGCATGTGGTCCGAAACCGTTGACTGAAAGATACTGTAATTGATGCATGTGGTCCCAAAACCATTGTTTTAAAGATACTGTAATTCATATGTGGCCCCAAACCGTCGCTGAGGGGAGCTATGTGCGACCAGAAGGAGTTTTGCTTAAAAACTGGTTTGCACACCACAGAATAAATCCTCCTGCACGCGACATAAGGCACAATGGATAAAAAGGTAGTGTTCAAATGCTGTTAAGACATATATCATTGTTCATATTCTTTGTTGGGATCGTATGGAGATGTTCTTTATTTGTATGCTTTGAAAAGTTTTCTCTTACACGAGAGAGAGAGAGAGAGAGAGAGAGAGAGAGAGAGAGAGAGAGAGAGAGAGAGAGAGAGAGAGAGAGAGAGAGAGAGAGAGAAGAAGAAGAGAAGAAGAAGAAGAAGAAGAAGAAGAAGAAGAAGAGAAGAAGAAAGAAGAAGAAGAAAAAGAGAAAAGAAGAAAAAGAAGAGAAAGAAGAAGGAGGAGGAGGAGGAGAGGAGAAGAAGAAGAAGAAAGAAGAAAAGAAGAAGAAGAAGAAGATCATCAGTGATGTGGATTTAGGAGATAGAGCGTGCTCATCGACTTCAAGGAGGTGACAAGTCACCCCGTCCCATCATTGTCTGCCTCAATAAGTTCAAAGACAAACAACGCATTCTAGCCAGCCGAAAAAATTCTGAGGGAAAAAAGAAATCAGAGATGTTTGTAAACGAGGATTTCACCCAACGAGTGAGAGACAGAAGTCGTCTGCTAGTGCAATTCCTCAAGGCAGCAAAGGTGGAACAGAAACGCGACTTCCTCCGATTCGACACACTGGTCGGTGAAGGTCGGGCGTTGGTTTATGACACCTCCTCCCAGAGGCAGGCATCACGGCAGGAAAAGAGCTGAAAGCCCGGCCGACCCTACGCCTAGGCAACCTGCAGGAAGGACTCCACTTTGTTACCCTCACTAGGTGATGTCAGTGACACATTAAACAGGAAGGATTCCACTCTGTTATCCCCACTAGGTGATGTTAGTGACACAGTATACAATGAGGATTCCACTTTGTTACCTCCACTAGCTGATGTTAGTGACACAGTATACAATGAAAATTCCACTAGCTGATGTTTGTGACGGTAAATCATGAGGATTCCACTTTGTTACCTCCACTAGCTGATGTTTGTGACGGCAAATCATGAGGATTCCACTTTGTTATCTCCACTAGCTGATGTTTGTGACGGCAAATCATGAGGATTCCACTTTGTTATCTCCACTAGCTGATGTTTGTGACGGCAAATCATGAGGATTCCACTTTGTTATCTCCACTAGCTGATGTTGATGTGACGGCAAATCATGAGGATTCCACTTTGTTACCTCCACTAGCTGATGTTGACACAGTGACCACTAGGTTTGTGACACGGTAATCATGAGGATTCCACTTTGTTACCTCCACTAGGTGATGTTAGTGACATACAATGAATACAACTGAAAATTCCAAATCTAGGATGATGTTTGTGACACTAGTATGTTTGTGACGGTCATGAGGATTCCACTTTGTTACCTCCACTAGGTGATGTTTGTGACGGTAAATCATGAGGATTCACTTGTTAATTCCACTAGCTGATGTTTGTGACACGGTAAATCATGAGGATTCCACTTTGTTACCTCCACTAGCTGATGTTTGTGACGGTAAATCATGAGGATTCCACTTTGTTACCTCCACTAGCTGATGTTTGTGACGGTAAATCATGAGGATTCCCCTTTGTTACCTCCACTAGCTGATGTTTGTGACGGGTAAATCATGAGGATTCCACTTTGTTACCTTTGTTACCTCCACTAGCTGATGTTTGTGACGGTAAATCTTTGTGAGGAATCATGAGGATTCCACTTTGTTACCTCCACTAGGAGATGTTACTGACACAGTAAACAATGAGGATTTTTGTAACCCACTTTGTTACCTCCACTAAATGACGTTAGTGACTCAGTGAGCAATGAGGATTCCACTTTAACATCCACTAGGTGATGTTAGTGACACAGTAAACAATGTGTATTCCACTTTGTAACATCCACTAGGTGATGTTAGTGACACAGTAAACAATGAGTATTCCACTTTGTAACAGTGAAACAATGAGGATTCCTTTTTGTTACCTCCACCAGGTGATGCTAGTGACACGGCAAACAATAAAGATTCCACTTTGTCATCTCTCCACCAGGTGATGCTAGTGAAGCAGTAAACACCGCGACACACGATAGCAGGGTGACATCTCTCACACAAACAACCAGCATAAATGGTGATGATACATTAGATAATGAGCAAACACAAAAGACATTATCTAGTGATATAACAGCGGATCACAACAAAACAAACATAAGGCAAGAGGACTAAATGTCTGTAGAAGAGACTGTATCAGTCACAGATAAAACAGAAGATGAGGACATAGCGAACGACTCCTTAAATTACGAACTGTTTCATGCACGTACGTAACCACTCGCTGTTAGAGATAATGACATGGAATATTCAGAGACTAGCCAACAAATTAAAAAAGTATCCAAGGAAATCCGTTTACGAAAAGTATAAGATCTTTGCATTCTTGGGAATTTGGTCATGCATGCAAAATGCTATAGAAGCAGCATTTCCGGATTACACAGTGCTTTACACTCCTCGTACGCATATATTAAAGGGAGGGGTTTCTGTGTGTGTTCACAAGCCAGTAGTTTTTACATGTGACACAGTTATTGAAATCAGCTGAAGACTTTTTCTAAAGATTGGTAAGTCCGTATCTAATTCTTCCTTTGATGCATTGGTGGGTTTTGTGTATGTACCTCCGGAAAGATCTCTTATTTCTGATAATGATAATGATGATAAAATTGAGAAATTAGGAGATTACATATCACAAATAATGTGCTCATACCTGACCTGGCATGGATGTTATGTGGCAAAATTAATGCTAGGACATCTGGACTTTCTGACTTTGATACGAATGATGTAAATGAACATGTCTCGTTTCAGGAATTCGGCGAACTATTAGTTGAAGGCCCTCAAAATAAACGGAAATAATAAGAATCGGGTGAGTTTATATATAACTTAGAACGAAACTTATTGAAATCTGTGAAGAATTTGATTTATTTATTGTAAATGGTAGAACTATTAGTGACTCTAAAGGTGAGATTACGTGTGTAGCAAATAGAGGAAAGAGTGTTGTAGATTATTCCATTTGTTCAATGCCAAATTTCAAACTGAAATCAGATATGTATGTTGCTAACAGAACTGAATCAGACCACTTCCCCATTGTTATTTGCCTTCCTTACGATTCTGTTGATGCGCCTGAAGAGCAGACGGAAACCGATTTAGTAAACAGAATTAGCTATTCATGGAAAGAACAGCATGCTGAATCATTGGATACTTACTGTCATGAAAATGTTCAGAAAGAGGATGAAAAGTTCGTGTTAGTTCTAGATGATAATGTCAAACAAGCGTGCATCAAATTTATAAATTTAATTCAAAATCCTGCCAAAAAAAAGAGGTTTGAAACAAATTGAATGTGAATTTCGTGCACAACCCACCTGGTGGGGTGAAGAATGTGAGCGAATCAAATAGGAAAATATACGTATTTTAAAATTTTTCGACACAAAAGAGAGCTACACTGATGCGAAAACGAGTTTAAAAGCCTTAGTAAAGTCAAACAATCAGAATATGATGAATAGTTGGTAAAAGAACTGACCGACTCATGCTTTGATAAAACTCTCAGAGCAAACAGGAAAAAATAACTCTGCGTGCTAGGTATGATTACTTTAAGAATCTTTTCAATGTAAGACAGACATCGGATGACTCGCAGTTTGCCGAAGATGTTCAGAGCAGGCATGCATGAAAAACAGATAACTGTCAGCAGTGTGCTAATTTGGAAATGGATAACGACATCACTGAAGCAGAACTCTGTTGGGCTTTTAACAAACCAAAGAGCGGTAAGGCAGCTGGCCCTGATGGTCTTTCATCTGACCTTTTCTTGCGTACCTCTGACATTTTTGTACAATTTCTTTTACCCCTGTTTAATAGGGTATTTTCTTCTGGAATGTACCCTGAGAGCTGGTCAGAAGCATCGATTTTACCACTGCATTAGAAAAAAGGTAAAACAAATGTTGATAATTAACATTCAGAGATGACAAAAAGAACACACACACACACACACACACACACACACACACACACACACACACACACACACAGAGACACAGAGAGAGAGAGAGAGAGAGAGAGAGAGAGAGTCACTTCACTGGCTGATCTTTTAAATGCAAGGATGGAGATTTTAGGTCACGGCCTAGTCATACACTCTGTCCTTGTCATGCATACATTATTTCATTCATACTGACAATTCAGCATAGCAAAAGAGAGAGAGAGAGAGAGAGAGAGAGAGAGAGAGAGAGAGAGAGAGAGAGAGAGAGAGAGAGAGAGAGAGAGATTCAAAGCAATTCACTAA
>JADBJO010004018.1:215000-216730 GCA_016801955.1 Conus betulinus | reverse complement strand
GTACAAGAAGCAAAGACCACTCCAAAGATAGATATGTACATGATTGGAGGGGAAAAAAAAACCAGACAGAAAAAAGTAAGAAATGAACCCAGATACTGGGCAAGAAAAATATGTATATACGTTCTTATTTTCAACGTTTAAAACTTTTTTTTTGATACAAGCGCATTTATACCAACAAGATCTAAAAGATGTAATAATTTACTTTTTTTTTTCTCTTCTAAATACTAGTCTTTATGCCTACCGTTCAAGAGAGAGAGAGAGAGAGAGAGAGAGCGACCATGACGCTCCGTCCGAAGCACCAAAACAGCCCATCGCCAGGCCACCGGCCGGTGGAGACTCAGGTCTGTCTGGAGCTGCGTTTGGCCCGCCGGTCCAGCACGTTCACCAGGTACGCACTCAGTTTGTAGGGCACGGTGTCGCCCATGGACGGCCCCCAGAACACTTCGTCAGGGATCCCCAGTCTCTGCTCGTCCACCGGCTGCAGCAGGGGTCCTGTGGGATTGCACAGGGTGCAGTTCTCGCCGTGGAACCAGAAGCCGGCCTGGTGCCCGGCTGCCGCAGTGCACGTCGCCGTTGTCGTCGTTGTCGCGGTCCGGGGTGCTGAAGCGGGAGCCGTTGGCGGCCGTCAGGCAGTCGCCCAGGTCGCCCTTGACGAAGTCGGTGAGCAGGGTCAGGTCGTAGCCCTGATCTTCGTCGCCCACCTGCACGTGTGCGTAGGTCTGGAAGAGGTTCTTGCGGATCGTAAGCGGACGCGGAATCTGGGGAAGGGTACAACGAAAGCGTGGACATGAGGACGAGCCGAGCGTGCCGCACTGGGTATGCGGTTCCCCCGCCCCTCTAGCTCCCCTCCCCTACTTCTCCTCCGATCCTTCCCCTTCCTTTCACTCGTTTTCCCTACCCTCCTCCACACACACACACACACACACACACACACACACACATGCACGCACGCACGCACGCACGCACGCACGCATACACACACACACACACACACACACACACACACACACACACACACACACACACACACGCATGCACGCACGCACGCACATACACGGACATACACTCATATACGCAGGCACGCCCCTCCCCAATTGATTTGTGTGTCCACATATACTTGATTGATGTCTCCATGACCAAGATGACATGGGGAGTGGGGTAACTGAGAACAGCGCCATGTACTATTTGAAATAGTCTTCGTGCTATTTTACAGGATTACTTTTTTTTTTTTTTAAAACGTATATCAACTGTTTTAAAATCGCTTTTTCTACAAGTATTGATCATTATGTAAGTTTCTTTGGCTATGTGACTATGGATCCGTTTTGTTTGTTTGTTTTTTTGTTTGTTTTTGTGTTTGTGATGTTTCTATAGATCCTTTTTGCTTGTTTGTTTTGTTTTGTTTTCTTAGTTTTATTTTGTTTTTGTTTGTGATGTTTCTATAGATCCTTTTTGCTTGTTTGTTTTGTTTTGTTTTGTTTTTGTTTTTCTTGGTTTCGTTTTGTTTTTTGTTTGTGATGTTTCTATAGATCCTTTTTGCTTGTTTGTTTTGTTTTGTTTCTTAGTTTTGTTTTGTTTTTGTTTGTGATGTTTCTATAGATCCTTTTTTGCTTGTTTGTTTTGTTTTGTTTTCTTAATCTTGTGTTGTTTTTTTTTTGTGAAGTTTCATCCTCCGTGTCCTCCACGCAGCATTATCCCCACGTTGTCCGTACTGGATCCTCCAGACATAGCTA
>JADBJO010004018.1:205000-207500 GCA_016801955.1 Conus betulinus | reverse complement strand
GTCCAGAAAACTTATTACAGTTGTGTGCATATACTCACATACATACATGGACAGGAAACAGAGTGAATACGCGGATTTTCTACATTTTTTTTAACCGCATAGGTCAAGTATAAGGTACATTCGCAGAACGGGCCCTCAGTTTTATGTTCAGTTTTCAAATGTACCTAATGCTGATGCAAATATGTTGCATCCTCTTTGCAGCTCTCAAAGTCTACATAGTTTTGTTGTGCGACAACAAATACGTGACATCATCATGTCACCTTGTTTAAAAAGAAGGGGTGGGGTGGGGTGGGGTGGGGTGGAGGTTAGGGGTGGTGGCTGGTACTTACAAGGAATTTTTCTTTAGCGCTGCCTCAGGAAATGTGAATAGCGCGCTTTCGCTTTTCGTTTTTAATAACTTGATATTGAACATACAGAGAAGAAGTAGAAGCGTAAGAATCACGCTTTTGGAAGTTAAATAACTTAAACTACTACATCTTAAGGGTCGTGTGGCACATGACTGCAGAAATTTCCACTAACAGGATTTTAAAAATCAATGCTGCTGAGTGGCTGCCGAAACAGGAGTTAGAGCGTGTTTGGGCGTTACATTCTTATTATTGGCAACTTCACTGACGTCAGACGTAACGACGCAATAATTGCTAACAAACGAAAATGCCCACACAGGACAGTTATGCATCTTCTCTCAAGTATTAGAAAACCGAATGAGTCTGGTGGATTCAAGAGGTTTTATGAAGCGGGGCATAATTCAACCTCATCCTCAACCCCTAAACGGAGCTTTAAAAAAAATCACCCTAAAAGCCTATCTGACTCAGAAAAATGGGAAAACAAAACAAAAAAAAAAAAAAAAACAAAACAAACAAACAACAAAAAAAAACAGTAGCTTGTGTGGTGTTTGATTTTTTTTGTGGTGTGAAATCACACAGGAGGGCGGGATCGGATTTGACACGACAATTTTGGTGTCAAATCCGACACCTTCCTCCTCCCCCCACCCCCACCCCACCCGCTCCTACCTGCCTTACATTTAGCATCTTTTACCATGACTGTGAGGAATTCTATATTCTATAAAGCAAAGCAATCCCGTTTTCCCGTTACAAGACGCACGTTTTTTTTTAAATATGATTTTTTCAATAACATTACATTGCTGAGATGTGAATGAAAACTGAAAAGATGTTTTAAAAAAACGTGATAGCACGTAGCACAGAGAAATAACAGAAAAATGGAAAAAGAGATTTATTTCTTAAATGTAGAACAACACTTTATTGACTAAGCGAATATATATAAGCGAATATCACACACACACACACACACACACACACACACACACACACACACACACCCACACACCACACCACCACCACCACCACCACCACCACCACCATCCACACCACCACCACCACAACACAGCACAGCACAGCACAGCACAGCCACAGCACAGCACAACACACACACAACACACACACAACACACCTCTTACCATATCATAGTGCTGTAAAATCAAGGCATCGGCCATGTTGGAGCAGTTGCTGGACGAGAGTTCGGATCCCAGGTGACACAGACGCTTGCCCGGGTGGAAGAGGAAGGAGTGGCAGGAGAAGTCGGGTAGACACAGGGCCGCGCACTGCACCTTGCTCCTCACGGGGATCTGACCATAGGTCAACGACTGGGACAGGGCCTGGCCCGGACACTGGGACGGCCGTTGGAACAGCACGACGCTTTGACCACCGATGACGTAACTGTGCAGTGACATCAGAAACACGTTAGCCACCACCCACCCGGGTCGCCAGCGTCTTTGGGCGGCCAGCATGGAGAAAAAGTCGTCTGGGAGGTGGTGGTTTGGCCTCATTGTGGGGGTAGGGGGGATGGTGGTGGGTGGTGGTGGTGGCGGTGATGATGGTTGTGGTAGTGGTGGTGGTGATGGCAAGGGTGGTGAGAATCGTTTTTTTTTTCCTACACCACGCACGAAGTAAGATCCTAACTTCAGTACAGTTAGAACGCACGCACTCCAGTTTTCACAGCTGGTCTCTTCCTTAAGAAAGTATTTATTAAATATTGGCCATTCTGAACCAGACAGTAGCCACTGAATATGTGACCTACGGCAATGTCACCAGCTTTTGAACTCAAAATTGACGAATAAAACTTTGTCACATAATTCTTTCTCTTTCTTTCCTTTCTTTTTATTTCATTTTCTTCTCGTAGTTCTGCTGTGGCTCTGATGGAGTTTACATTACCACAGACACAATCAAGACAGCGATGCTTCATGCACTAAATCCCAGGGGCTTACATCCAAAAATGAACGAATGAACACATAAATAGATAAATAAATAAACAAATATACTCATAAATAAATAAAACACAAAAGGGAAACAAATAAAACAAAAAATCAAATGAAATAAGATAGAAGAATAATTCCTTGGGATGTTTCTACAGAAACGTTATTCCGAGTAGTTATACATCTCACGACAACGGCCTCAACAAAGGATAACGAACCAAGACCAGCACG
>JADBJO010004018.1:182500-197500 GCA_016801955.1 Conus betulinus | reverse complement strand
TGGCTGTTTGTCATTACCCCATTTGGACACCACAGTCCGTCTTCGGTGATAACATCTACAATTGACACCAGTGAGTGAGTGTGTGTGTGTGTGTGTGTGTGTGTGTGTGTGTGTGTGTGTGTGTGTGTGAGTGAGTGTGTGTGTGTGTGTGTGTGTGTGTGTGTGTGTGTGTGTGTTGTGTGTGTGTGTGTGTGTGTGTGTGTGTGTGTGTGTGTGTGTGTGTGTGTGTGTGTGTGTGTGTGTGTGTGTGTGTGTGTGTGTGTGTGTGTGTGTGTGAGTGTGTGTGTGTGTGTGTGTGTGTGTGTGTGTGTGTGTGTGTGTGTGTGTGTGTGTAGTTCACCCTACTGGCACACATGGCTTCATACAAAGAATGGAAACGAAAATCAAAATAAATGCAAAGCGTTCACACACGGAGCGTCGACATGAAGCCTCTCCGGATATCCTCTGTACCAGTTTCTCACACCAAAAACACACCGGCACATTAAAACTCTCCCGGTCTTCTATCTCGTAGGTTAACCAGTGATTATATATAGTTAACCAGTTATTGTATATTACAATCGATAAGAATGTTAGTACACGAACGGTCATGAAGTAAGAGTGAAAGGAACGGTAACTCTCGGAGCTCCGAAGAAGTTTTTTTTTTTGTTTTCTTTTTCCCAAAAGCGAGATCAGATTTCATCAATGTAGAGGCAGATCACGAAGCCGCGGTATGTAGAAATAAACGTATGAATATTCATGATTTATTCCACGCTTTAAGATATCCAGAAAGGAGGGAGGGGAGGAGAGGCAGAGAGACGGAAGTGTGTGTGTGTGTGTGTGTGTGTGTGTGTGTGTGTGTGTGTGTGTGTGTGTGTGTGTGGAAGGAAGGGGGGATGGAGTGGGAGTAGGTGAGGGCAGAAAAGGATGAGAGAGTAGAAGACGAAGAAGAGCAGACAAGAAGAACAACTATAATGAAACAAACTATAGCGATAACACGTACATCCCCTTTCACAACCCATCGCCCACAAACTCCACAGCATTCCAACACCGTTATCTCTTCCACCCCGTCTGGCGCCCAATACACGCACATCCACCCTGTTTTGTGTCAGCCTAAGCTGTATATATTCTGGTTATAGAGTCAAGTAATGGCTTACGAAGAGAGTTAGTATTTTAGTTTTCACAAACCAGTGGCAACATAAGAAAATGTCCCTCTGGTTGTGCATGATTAGCTAAGCAGAGAGTGAGGAGATAATAGTGCCAGCACCAAAGACGGGAAGATAATCAAAAAATGTCCCAGAAGGACTTACTGTATGTTACTTTTTCATGAAACGTCTGGCTAAAATGTCATTTTTTTTACCTTCCAACCCTACTGGTATGACCGACCGCTTCTTCCAATCACATTGTAAAATTCTATGGATCCGATATGTTCGATACATACCATCTCTTAACTGATGATGGATGTTTGACAGTAAGAAGACAGAAACCAACCAAAAAGAAAACAAAAAGGAATAAAGGTGTCTTTTAAAAGAAATGGGTCAGAAAGGAAATCTCTTCACAAGACGATAGCAGAGATGTGCCGGGGCCAGATCAAGGCGATCTTTTTCCCTAGCACAAGTCTACAGCGGTACGAAACATCACTCCAAAATTATCTGGTGAACACAAAACATTATCAATCATATAATCAAGGCAGTTTGATTAAACTTAACGAAATATGGACTTTGTCAAGAAACTAACACCTCCAACAGTACATCTCTTGAAGGGAAGCAACTTTCCGAATAATTGATGATCTTCTTTCCGTCAGTAGATTATCTTCCCTTGGAGTATGAGAAAGCGAAAAGAATGTGTTTACACCAGAGATTGTATGTATGGTGGTTTACATACCACCAGCGAAGGCGCTGTTTGATCGAGAAGTGGGCACAGCTGAGAAGTTTTACCGTTTGAGAAAGAAGTTATCGGCTCTAACCTAACTTACAACCCAGCACTGTTATGCCTATATTGTCGATTGGCTGATGAAAAAGATTGACAATGACAACCTATCTGTCCACCAATCAGCAGAGGGAGAGAGGGAGAAGGGCGTGTATAGCAGGGGGCGTGGGCGGGGCTGGTTGGAGGGGGGGGGGGGGGGGGGGGGGGGGGGGGTAATTTATGATCATAATTGCCCGCCAGCCCATACTGATGATATTGATCTTGTTGCATCGAAAACTAAGTGGATTTGAAACGGAAAGAAGCTTCAACAAGTATAAACGTTGTCTTTTTTTTCATTTCTTCCTTCCTTCCTTATTTCCTTCTTCACACTCACACACACACACACACACACACACACACACACACACACACACACACACACACACACACACACACACACGCGCGCGGTCATGTAACGTTTTCACAAACACGGGGGGGGGGGGGGGGGGGGGGGGAACACATCTAAACAAACTCAAGAAAGCCTTGATGGAACTGCTGACTTTCATTTTTAATGAATGTTTTGTAAAACGATTCATGGTCCCCTTTACTTTTGATTATGTTAGCGCTAATTTAGTGCTCCCCTTCATTTTTGATTAGGTTAAATTTTCAGAATTCAAACGCATTGTAAGTTGTAGCACATCCTGTCAGATGGCATATCGCTGAACGACCAACACATTAAACACCCCTGTAAATGCAGTGTCACCTACATTCTGGGAAGAAAAAAAAAAACCACAGCAACAACAACGAAAAACTTAAGCAGTGCTTGGTATATAACATGGCTAACTTTGGATTATGCAGTTTGTTTGAAAAGTTCCTAAGTAGTCCTGGCGTTATATTTCACCACAGTGTATACATGCCTGTTTTGATTGTGGGAATATTCCATTCACGGCGTGATATAATCTTTTATTTAAAAGTAAGTATCAAAACTTAGGGGAAAAAAAGGTTATTGGCAGAACTATGAAGACAACGTGAAAATGACAGCTTTAATGGAAGTATTGAAGGAGCTGTCACCTTATTACCCATGCACAGAAAATAGTCCATCGTATAATGACAACATAGCATTTATAACCAAAAGCAATAGTCCTCCATAGGGAAGAAAACATTATAGAAAATCACAATGCCACTCTTCTAATTTTCGGCCACGTGGCCTTTTTCAAGAGAAAAAAAAACAAAAAAAACAATATAACTACGAGTCCAGTGACAGTTCATACTCCAGCATACTGCATCTCTCCAGCGAGAGAAGAGTGGCATTGTGATTTTCTATAGCATTTATAGTTGTTTACAACATAGTTTCCACAAATATTTTTTCAAGGTTTTACTTAAACTGCTTCGTATGATCAGAAATTCAGGGCTGGGGTGGACAACGGGCTTTTAATCTCTCTTCGTCGTTCTCTGGTTAATTAATCAAACATCAATGATCCGATCTGTACATTACAGTGAACAGCCCGCTTCCAGAGTACACACAGAGACGGAGAGGACGTCCAAAGATTTAAACGAAGCGCCAGGGGATTTGCAAGAACCTCCAGAGTATGAACTGTCGCTGGAGAGATGCAGTTAGCTGGAGTATGAACTGTCGCTGGAGAGATGCAGTAAGCTGCAGTAAGCTGGAGTATGAACTGTCGCTGGAGAGATGCAGCAAGCTGGAGTACGAACTGTCGCTGGAGAGACGCAGTAAGCTGGAGTACGAACTGTCGCTGGAGAGACGCAGTAAGCTGGAGTACGAACTGTCGCTGGAGAGACGCAGTAAGCTGGAGTGTGAACTGTCGCGGGAGAGATGCAGTAAGCGTACCGTAACTGGTTGCCTTTTGTGACACACGACACGGGAGCCTACGTCCAACCACAGCTACTCAGGCAAAAGGAACATGAGGATGGCTTCGGGCACAGTCGCGCTCCCTTCGTTGGTGGCCCAGAACACCCCATCAGTAGCTCCGGAGCTCTGCCCATTCCCAGGAGGCCCCATACGCCCCGTGGGGTTGCACACCGAGCAGTTGGCCTGTCCGTTGAACCACCAGCCCCCCCGAACAGCTGCGAGCAGTTCTTGGAGTCGTCCAGATCGTTGTCGACGTCGATGGTGCTGAAGGGCAGGTGGAGGAGGTCGGGATGGAGGCAGTCGAGGAGGTTGGTCACGTTGGGTTTCATGGGGGTCATGGTCAGCGGGAATCCCGCTCTCGTTGCCGACGTGGACGTAGCTGTAGACCGCGAAGGTGTAGGTCTCTGATGCATTCACCAGCTTCAAGCTGAATCTGCACACCCACCCGAAAACGGCGTCCGTTAAAAAGGAACGAACAACACCTGCGCGCTTAGGCGTTCGCTGCACACACGGAAACTGCGTCCCTCTGTCTGGGTCATTTTTTTTTTTTTTTGGATTGGTGGACGCGTCATTGCATTCCGATCAACGCATGCGGGGACCTGCGTTGAGTCAGCGGTACAGCTGCATCATGTTACAACCATGTTACTCGTGTGCCAAGGACTTTTTTTTATCAGAACGTTCGGTTAGTGTCACATCTGGAGGCTACAGAATGGAATCACTGGAAGACACAGACCTTACAGACAATTCCTTGAAATGGAATGAAAGTCTGCTTGTCTGCGCTCTCTCTCTCTCTCTCTCTCTCTCTCTCTCTCTCTCTCTCTCTCTCTCTCTCTCTCTCACACACACACACACACACACACACACACACACACACACACACACACACACACACACACACACACACACACACATGCACACACATACATACACACACACACTCACACGCACGCATGCTCGCAGCACACACACACACACACACACACACACACACACACACACACACACACACACACACACACACACACACACACACACACTCAACGTAGCGATCAAAATGACTACCCAGTTGCCCAAACACCAAGTTAACTACCTGTCAGACTGTCGGTCCATCTGTCCGCCTATCTTTCCCTCCACTCTCCATACTTCAGCTGGCATGGCCTGTCTGTTGCTTTGTCTGTGTGTCCGTCATCCATAATTATTCTAGTTGGTATGGTCTGTTGTCCGTTACATGCCTGTCTGTGTGTCTGTCTGTACGTCGGTCCGTTCGTTTGTCCATTATCCATACTTCAGCGTTGTATGTATTGCCTATTGTCAGTGACATGTCTGTCTATGTCTGTGTCTATTCTCCAAACTTCAGTTCAGTTTGTACTGTCTATTGTCGGTCATGTCTTTTTATCTGTTTTGTGTGAGTCCATCTTCTCCATACTTCAGCTGGTACAGCCTGTTGTCAGTGACATGTCTGTCTGTCTGTGTCTGTGTGTCCATCTTCTCCATACTTCAGCTGGTACAGCCTGTTGTCAGTGACATGTCTGTCTGTGTCTTTGTCTGTGTCCGTGTCTGTGTGTCCCATCTCCTACATACCTCAACTGGTACCGCCGTTGTCGGTGAGGAGATGCATGTGGCGCAGGCCCAGCCAGTGGTCCTCGGAGATGGACCCAAACCCCAGGACGTAGTCGCCCCAGCCCCGGGAGAAGCTCAAGTCCTCACGTCGACGTTTCATCAGCACCGTTCGCCCCTTCGACGACGTCCTGTCGCAGTACACCTGTACACAAGTACACAGGTAAGGGGGGGGGGGGGGGGGGTAAGGATGGTGGTGATGGTGTACGTGGTTGTTGTTCTTCTTGCTTATCTGTGTCGTTGTCATCAATGTCGTCGTCCTGTTGCTGTAGGTCTGTTCGCGGGTGGCGGTGGTGGTGGTGGTGGTGGGTGGTGGTGGTGGTGAGCGTTATCGATGTTGTCGCTGTTGTTGTCGTTATGAGTTGTCGTCTTGTTGATATGGATCTGTTCGAGAGATATAGATGTTGTCGTTGATACAGATGTTGTCGTCATCGTTGTTTTATCAGTGCCGTCATTGTATTGCTGTAGATGAATTGTTTTTCAGGGAGTGATCTTCTTGATTACATTGTTATCGTTGTCGCTATCAGTATAGTCATCCAGTTTCTCTGTTGACAGGGGGTTGCGGTGTATGTTGTTGTAGATATGATTGTTATTGTTGTCGCCATATGTGTCGTCGACCTGCCACTTAGATATGTACATAAAGGATGGTGAATGTGATCGTTTTGTCATCTCAAGCGTCGTAATGTTGCGTGTACATGGATGATGGCATACGTTACTGGTTTCGTCATTGTTTGACTTTGTCATCGTTGGTTTTGTCCTCATTACTGTTATCGTCGTCGTCGTCGTCAGTGCCATTCTTCTATTGCAGTAAATCTAGATACGTAGGAACTGCTTACATGATCGTTATTCAGTTCAATTCAGTTCAATCAACTTTTTTGTCCATCGAAAATTTTTCTTCTGCTCCAAATCATTTTACAAGTACATAAGACATTATACATCGTTACATAAAAGCCTGTGTTAGTATATGTATTTAAGAGAGAGACCGGAGGAGAGAGAGAGAGAGAGAGAGAGAGAGAAACCCACACCCACACACTGCAGGGGCTCTAGTAGTTCTCCGGCGTACCTGAAATGGCTGTGTGGCGGTTTGGGGCCAGACCCCATCGGACATCGCTGACAGACATGTAGTTCCTCCAGTCCGTGCAGTCTGCGGGCACACGGGGATGCAGTCATCATCAGCACTGACAGGACACTGGCCAGATCCCCCCCCCCTCTCTCTCTCTCTCTCTCTCTCTCTCTCACACACACACACACACACACACACACACACACACACACACACACACACACACACACACACACACACACGCAATGATATTTTCCGTATCACCCTTAGAAGCATCTGGTTTGGTTTTTAGTATCTGTATATACATGTATTTCTAATGTTTCAATAGTTCTCTCAACTTTTCCCTCATTTAAATCGCTCTTCCGATATTCTCTTTGGCCAGCGCCTTGCAGTCAGGTTAGCTTTGCTGCGATCGCTTTCAACATTTTTTTTTTCTTCCAATCTTAGTTTGAAAACTTTATATTCTTTAGCGAACACAAACAGGCTGGAACTAATACTGAGGTGAAACGTATTTAAGGCTTCATGTGAATTGTAACTAACACAGCTAGCGGCTAATTGTAGGTTGGCCTCCATTCTCATCAGTTGAACTGTAAATGTGTTTACATTTTCAGGTTGCCAGACAAGTCTTTTTTTCTGAACAGTTGGTGCATCTCTTGTTTGCTTTGGTTTGATAACACTTCTGGTACACATCAACTCACCAAGTATTTGGCCAGTACCTGAGTTTCATCCTCTATAGACCATGCAGTTTCCCACTGGAGCCGTGCAATAAAACGCCACCTGATAAAGTAATCAATGAGACTGTAACCTGTGCTGCTAATGAACTAGTAGCGGCCGGTGTCAGCACTTGGCTCAACTGCCTTTCAGAAAATGAAGGGTCATGTACTTCGCCAAGACTTTTCAGCTGTGTGCCAGATTCGTTCTCTTCCCGATCCTGAGAACGTCTTTTGTTCTGCCAAACACATGTCGCGCTTCCAACGCTGTGAGCAACTTTTCAAAATTAATGGTCATTTCGTAGCAGGCTGCTCATTGTTTGATGCTACGAATAACATCCGTAAAAAAAAAAAAAGGATATCATAACTAATGGATACGATCATGATGATAATTTCGGTCTTTAGTGTAAACAGAGATATTCAAATAGAACAACTCTTTGATGTCATACGTCATTAAAAGACAATAAAGCCGACCCATCTGCGTCCACGCTCCCCTCCTCTCCTTATGCCCATCCATTTCACGCACTGCGTCTGTTACCCCCCCCCCCTCCCCCCCCCCCCCCCCCCCCCCCCCCCCCCCCCCCCCCCCCCCCCCCCCCCCCCCACTCCCCCCACCCCCCCCCGCCCCCCCCCCCCCCCCCCCACCCCACACCCACTCACACGTCACGCCCTTTATCTGCACCCCCGCTGACCCAGCACACCCCACCACGTCACTCCATTTATCTGCACCCGCGCTGACCCAGCACACCCACCACGTCACTCCATTTATCTGCACCCGCTGACCCAGCACACCCCCCACGTCACACGCCATTTATCTGCACCCCGCTGACCCAGTACCCCACCACGTCACGCCCTTTATCCGCACCCCGCTGACCCAGTGCACCCACCACGTCACGCCCTTTATCCGCACCCCCTCTGACCCAGTACACACCCACCACGTCACGCCCTTTTTCCGCACCCCCGCTGACCCAGTGCACCCACCACGTCACGCCCTTTATCCGCACCCCGCTGACCCAGTACACACCCACCACGTCACGCCCTTTATCCGCACCCCGCTGACCCAGTGCACCCCCACGTCACGCCTTTTTTCTCCGCACCCCCTCTGACCCAGTACACCCACCACGTCACGCCCTTTTTCCGCACCCCGCTGACCCAGTGCACCCACCACGTCACGCCCTTTATCCGCACCCCCTCTGACCCAGTGCACCCACCACGTCACGCCCTTTTATCTGCACCCTCAGTGACCCAGTACACCACCACCACGTCACACGCCCTTTATCTGCACCCTCAGTGACCCAGCACACCCACCACGTCACGCCCTTTATCTGCACCCTCAGTGACCCAGTACACCCACCACGTCACGCCCTTTATCTGCACCCCCTCAGTGACCCAGCACACCCACCACGTCACGCCCTTTATCTGCACCCCTCAGTGACCCAGCACACCCACCACGTCACGCCCTTTATCTGCACCCCTCAGTGACCCAGTACACCCCACCACGTCACGCCCTTTATCTGCACCCCCTCTCACCCAGTACAGTACACCCACCACGTCACGCCCTTTATCTGCACCCCCCTCTCACCCAGTACACCCCACCACGTCACGCCCTTTATCTACACCCCCTCTCACCCAGTACACCCACCACGTCACACGCCCTTTATCTACACCCCCCCTCTCACCCAGTACACCCACCACGTCACGCCCTTTATCTACACCCCCTCTCACCCAGTACACCCCCACCCACGTCACGCCCCTTTATCTACACCCCCTCTCACCCAGTACATCCACCACGTCACGCCCTTTATCTACACCCCCCCTCTCACCCAGTACACCCACCACGTCACGCCCTTTATCTGCACCCTCAGTGACCCAGCACACCCACCACGTCACGCCCTTTATCTGCACCCTCAGTGACCCAGTACACCCACCACGTCACGCCCTTCATCTGCGCGCCCCTTCTACCCCATACACCCACCATGACGTCCTTCATCCGCCCCCTCTGCCCCAACACAATCACCCACATCACGTCCTTCATCCGCCCCCCTCTGCCCCAACACAATCACCCACATCACGTCCTTCATCCGCCCCCTCTGCCCCCCAACACATACACCCACATCACGTCCTTCATCCGCCCCCTCTGCCCCCCACAATCACCCACATCACGTCCTTCATCCGCCCCCTCTGCCCCAACACAATCACCCACATCACGTCCCTCATCCGCCCCCTCTGCCCCAACACAATCACCCACATCACGTCCTTTATCCGCATCCCCCCTCCCACGCATGCCCGTACAAATCGCGCCATGCGTCCTTGTCTCTCCTCCCTGGTCCCTGGTCTCCCCCCCCCCCCCCCCAACCCCCATCCTTATCACATGCATCAATGCTTCCCCACCCCACCCCCCACCATGTCAAGTATAGCCCACATCCTCCATGCTCTCCATTACGCTGACCCATGTGCATCCACACGCCCCCCCCCCCCCCCCCCCCCCCCCCCCCCCCCCCCCCCCCCCCCACGTGCTTCACCTGCACCCCGCTTCTGCCCCAATTCGCCCACCTATGTCACGCTTTGAATCTGCACACCTCTGCCCCAATAATCACCCATGTCTTGTCCTTCTTCCGCGCCACTTTTGCCCAAACACGTCTACATGTCACGCCTCTGATTCGCCCCATCTGCCCCAATAAGACACCCATGTCACACCCTTCATCCACCCCTTCTGCCCAAATAAAAACACCCATGTCACGCCCTTCATCCGCCCCTTCTGCCCCCAATAAAACCCCATGTCACGCCCTTCATCCACCCCCTCTGCCCCAATAAGACACTCATGTCACGCCCTTCATCCACCCCCTCTGCCCCAATAAAGACACTCATGTCACACCCTTCATCCACCCCTTCTGCCCAAAAAACACCCATGTCACACCCTTCATCCACCCCCTCTGCCCCAATAAGACACTCATGTCACGCCCTTCGTGCACACCCCCTTTGCCCCAATAGACACACGTGTACGCCCTTCATTCATTCCTCGCCCCCTCTGCCCCAGTGCGTCCACCCACGTCACGTACTTCATCCGAGCTCCCTCTGCCCCAATACGTCCACTCACGTCACGCCCTGTATCTGCTGCACATCTGCCCTAATACGTCTACCCATGCCAAGTTCTTCATCCGCGAATCCTCTGCCCCGACACGCCCAGCGTTGTGTCGCCTTGTATTCGCGCGCCACATCTGCCCCTCAACACGCCCATCCGCACCACACTATCCACTGACGCCCCCTAGCTGCCCCCGCCCACACGTCATGCCCCGACATCTTCACTCCCTGTTCCCCCACTCATGTCACGTCCTGAAATCCGTGCACCCTGTACGCCCCACGCATGTCACGTACGCCTGCCCTACTCTACCCCCCCACCTATATCACATCACACGCCCTGCATTTGCGGCCTCTGCATCCAAGCCCATGGTATGCCCAGCATCTATGACCCCCCCCCCCCCCCCAATCCCCTCTCCCCCCATGTCATGCCCTGTCCCCACCTCTCTCCCCCCCTCCCCCACCCATGTCCCCCCCCCTGTATTCACCCCTACCCACCCCCACTACCATCACCTTCCCCCATTTGCCCCTCTGCATCCCCCCATGGTATGCCCAGCCCCTATGCCCCCCCCCCCCCCCCCCCCCCCCCCCCCCCCCCCCCCCCACCCCCCCCCCCACCCCCCCCCCCCCCCCCCCCCCCCCCCCCCCCCCACTCCCCCTCCTACCCACACCACTAAGGTCATACGCTGTTTCTTCTGCGTCCTCCGTGTCCATTATGTCGCACCTGCATCCAGAACCCCCTTACCCCCATGTAAGTCACATCCAGCATCCACGACGCCACACACCTGGCACACCACCCTGAATCAGGTCCCCCGTGCCCCCATACGTCATACCCTACATTCGCTCCTCCCCATCCCTCCTCTCCCCCTCCCCCCCCCCACCCACGTATGCCCTGCATCCGTGCCTCTCCCCCCTTGCCCTCCCACCCTCCCGTTCTCCCATCCTTGTCACATCATGTGTCTGTGCTCACCCTCACCCCGTACACCCCCGAACCTGCACTCCCTGTGCTCCTATCAGTGCCACACCTGCAGCCCCACCCATGTTACGCCCAGCCACCCCCCGTCCCCCCCATCCCCCATCCCCACCCCTCCCCCCCCCCATGACATGCCCCTGTATTTGCACCTTCCCTTCCCCCACCCACCCGTGTCACGCCCTCAATCCGCGACCGCCGTACCCTCACAGATGTCATACACTGTACCCGCGTCCTCCGTCCCTGCCACTACGTTGCATACTGCATCCGCGATCCGCGACCCGCCCCCCCCCCTCCCCACCCCACCCCCCCCCCCCCCCCCATCCATGTCACACCCTGCATCCATGACGCCGCACCCACCCATGGCTTGCCGTGCATTTCATGTCCCCCATACCCTCACACGTCATACCCTGCAGTCACGTCCCCCCATACCCTCACACCCATACCCTGCAGTCACGTCCTCCGTATCTCACACGTATCACCCTTGCAGTCACGTCCCCGTATCCTCACACGTCATACCCTGCAGTCACGTCCCCCGTATCCTCACACACGTCATACCCTGCAGTCACGTCCCCAGTACCCCTCACACGTCAGTTTTCTGCCCATACCCGACCCCAGTCCGTCCCCCCGTACACCTGCACCCCCTCTCGTCACCCTGCAGTCCCCCACCCCCCCATACCCTCACACGTCCATACCCTGCAGTCACGTCCCCCGTCCCCCCCTGCACCACGTCCCCCACGTCACATCCTACCCGTCAGTCCCCCCCCATACCCTCACACGTCCCCCATACCCTCCTTCCCTCACCATACCCTGCAGTCACGTCCCCCCATGCCCTCACACGTCATACCCTGCAGTCACGTCCCCCCGTATCCTCACACGTCATACCCTGCAGTCACGTCCCCCGTATCCTCACACGTCATACATGCATAAACTCCTTCCCATCCCCTCCCACACATGCCGTACAAGTCACCCCCCTGCGTCCTCGCCCTCCTCCTTCTCCCGCTAGCGCCCCCCTCCTCCCTCCCCCTTCCCCCCTTCCTCTCGCTCCCCCCTTCTCCGCTCCCCCCTTCTCCGCTCCCATCCTGCCATCCTGGTCACACGCATCTGTTTTTTTTCATCTCTCTCCCCCCCCCCCCCCCCCCCCCCCCCCCCCCCCCCCCCCCCCCCCCACCCCCCACCCCCCCCCCCCCCCCCACTTCCCCCAACCCAATATACCTGCCATCCTACACGCTCCCCCTCACACCCCCATATTTTGAGAGAGAACGTCCCCCGAGAGAGAGAGAGAGGACACGAGATACCCTCAGAGGCGACGTCCTAGAAAAAGAAGAAGACAAGCGTCAATACCCTGAAGAGAGAGAAGAGAGAAGAGTCATAGACATTGACTGCATCAGAGAGAGAGCCATACCCTGCAGAATGAGACCATGGCCACCGATACCCGGCACGTACCCCATACCCCCGGCGTCCTCAGACCCTCCAGTCACGCCCCCCCCCCTCTCCGTCAGAGAGAGGAAGAGAGACACGCATCAAGAGAGAGAGAGAAAGAGAGAAGAGAAAGAGAGCCCTAAAAGAAGACCCTTCTCTCGCCTCCTCCTTCTCCGCTCCCCCCTTCCTCCGCTCCCCCCCCTCTCCGCTCCCGTCCTTCTCCGCTCCCCCCTTCTCCGATCTCCATCCCCCCTTCTCCGCTCAAGCTTCTCCTCCCCGTTCTTCTCCTCCTCCCCCCAACCTCCCGCTCCCCCCTTCTCCGCTCCTGCTTCCGCTCCCATCCTGCTCAGGAGAGAGAGTCCCCATTCTCCGCTCCTCCCTTCTCCGATCCCTCCTTCCCCCCCTTCTCCCGCTCCCATCCTGCCCATCTGGTCACACGCAAGAAGAAAGAAGAGAAGAAGAAGAAGAAGAAGACCCAATATACCTGCCATCCTACCGCCTTCCCTCCTCACAGGAGAGACAATTTTGAGAGAGAGAGAGAAGAAGAGAGGAGAATAGAAGGAGAGATGAAGGAGAAGAGAGAAGAAGAAGACGAAGAAGAAGAAGAAGGAGGAGGAGGAGGAGGAGGAGGAGAAGAAGAAAGAAAGAAGAAAAGAAGAAAGAAGAAGAAGAACGTAAACGTCTACAACGTAAAAAGAGAATGAACTATATGAATAAAAACGCATACATCAAAATGTTATGCTCTGCATAGTTATGCAGGGATTGTCTTCAGTTGTGACAGTCTCCAAAATCCCCCGAAGTCGGAGTGTGGCTGCCCATGTGGCGGGGTAATCAAAAACGGTCACACACGTCATGTTCTCATCCCCAGCTGATGCATTAGTACCACAATGTTCAAGTACTTCGGCTGTTTGGATGGTCCCTGGAGTCTTTCAGCCAACAACAACAACAACAACAACAACACAACAACAATGCATGAAGCAATTAGAATTGGAAGATATCGTGGCATTGCCACGGCTACTTAAACACGTTTTAAATTAATATTGTCGTTAAACGGTGTGCCATACTGAGTTGTGAACTATTCAGGCATATCAGCATCTCACATGCAGATGCCCTCCACATGCATGGTGATGGATCTGACGTAGAAAAAAAAAATTAATTGAATAATAATGACGGAGTGGTGTTGTATCTACATGTGACGAACAACCTAAATGATGATAACTGTACTAAACTTATACAAATTGGGCACCATATATCTTTAATTTCGGCTGATCAGTTAAAATACTGTACAATACAATTTGTCATGCAGACATGGTGCGTAAATTGAATAATGTGAAATCATAGCTCTGTCTTTTCTTAAATAGGCAAATTCTGCCACCACCATCAAAATACAGATACCTCCCAAAAAGGGTACAGTATTCAAATTAAAATTCTTGTTTTCAATTTTTGTTCCGTCAGTATGTAATTTTGATGCCAAAGAATGTTTTCACATCACATTTCTCACAATTGATTTTTCTTACAAATCGCTCATGATCAATTTTCTACCTAATAACAAATTCTGTGTTTTAGCTCAAGTAAGCTGAACTTTCGACGCATCACCAATACAAAATATTTGTCCACCATGAAATTTCTGCACCAGTTCGACTGAAAAAACTATTGGAAAAACAAAATGCATATCGCCATAATTTCGCTGGTTTTGTCACACCACCTAACCATTTTATTTCACACCCTACCATGGCTCCAAGCATTTTCTTTCTTTTTTCTTTTTTTTTTTTTTTTTTTTTTTTACGTCGCCAAATTGGAGAATGTCCTGTTTATCCGGTTATAACTGAATAACTTTTATTTACCGTTTTAGCACACCATCTGGGCTACTTCATGTACACTTTGTGGTTAACTTCAAATGTCATTTTTTTAAGTACTTGGCACTATGATGTTTGATAGTAACCACAGGCACATCACCGGGTGGTGGTGGTCGTGGTGGTGGTGACAATAATGATGATGAGATGATGATGACGATGATGACCACGACGACGACGATGATGATGATGATGATGACGACGACGATGATGATGACGATAATGACTATGTTAATGACAATGATGACAATAATGATGATGCTGATGACGATGATGATGAAGACGATGTTGATGATGATGATGACGATGTTGATGACGATGATGACGATGACGACGATGACGACGACGACGACGACGACGCGACGATTGATGATGATGATGATGATGATGATGATGATGATGACCTTGCATTCGGTGGCTGCAGTCTGCCCCATCGAAGGCACGAGGACATTCGCACGTGCTGTTCGGTTGCAGTTGCTCGCCGTCCATGGTCCGGGGGCCCTGCATATGAACATTACTGCACTGAGCATGAA
>JADBJO010004018.1:175000-177500 GCA_016801955.1 Conus betulinus | reverse complement strand
GAACATGAGGATAAAGAGAAAAAGAGCAGGAGAGCAAATCAAACTAGATATAGCTTCTTTACATGCGTGACTGCAATTTCCTCAGTGCGTTGGAGGACTGTTACATGATTTTGGTGACCATCACGCACGCTTTCACGCCGATCAGCTTTAGTGGCTCGATCACGTTTAAATTAAGCGACTACATAAATGGCCTGGCTGACGAAGAAGACAATTTGAACAGTATTGTTGAGCGCCAGGACAAAAAACAGCGTGGGGCGTACGGCATGAAGGTGAGTGCCAGAAAAGAAGAAAAAAATGAGCATGAACTCCATGGCTGATGTGAGAGAAATCAAAAGTGGAGCGCCAGAAAACATGAACAGTCAAGAGCTTCAAGTAGTTTACCGTGGTGTCGGAACCGTGAGAGGGGGAAGGGGGAAGAATGGGTACTGGCTCCCCTGTCCCCCCCCCCCCCCCCTCCCCCTTTTGAAAGAATTTTGAAGATGACAGAACACCCCTTCAAAATGTTTGGAAAATGAGAGACATCCCCCTCCGCCCCGATTGTACAAAAATTTTGAAAATATCACACACACACACACACACACACACACAACCGCTCAGACACGCACACACCCTTCCCCGATTTATACAATGTTCAAAGACCGCAGTGATGCTTTGTGCAAAAAAGAAGAACTATTGAAAATGAAGGGAGAAACATTGAACCACATGACAATGACAACACGTTATATATTAATAAAAATCTAACAATGGAGGAGCTTCTTTACTCACTTCGCCGTTTGAAATCTGGTAAAATTGCGACAGGATTTGATCCAATTTCTTACAACATGATAAAGCATTTTCCACAATGCTTTTTGAAAAAAATTATTAGAGTTCTTCCAATTATGCTGGAAGTCCGGAAAGCTGCCAATGGCTTGGAAGAAAGCAACTGTTGTTCCTATCCATAAACAAGGAAATTCAAAAGAAAAATCTTCTAATTTTCGACCCATTTCTTTGACTCCTCACATTGGAAAACTTTTTGAGAGGATAATGAAATTCAGATTAGAACATTTCCTTGAAAAGAATGGGATTTTTGCCAATATTTCAAGCTGGTTTTCAGAAAAGGGAGGAGTGTCATTGATCATGTTAGTCTTTTAGCTTCACACGTCAAAAAAGCCTGGCTAAGCGACACTCCACTTTAGCCACGTTTTTTTGATATTCATAGAGCGTACGATTCCGTTTGGCATTTTAAATTATTGTCCAAGGCTCATGAAATTGGGATTATTAAAGGTCGTTTCCACATGTGTTTTTACAATCATTTTTATCTGGGAGAACGCTACAAGTAAAACTAAATGGTGTGCTGTCAAGTACAAGATATGTTAACATGGGTGTCCCTCAAGGAAGTGTAATTTCTCCAATCCTCTTCTCATTGATGCTTTATGATCTTAACCAGATTGACACGAAAGGGGCAACTTTAGCTGCTTATGCAGATGATATTGCAATGTGGAAAAATGTAGATTGTAATTTTACAAAAAACAAAATCAAGCGTAATAAAATTGTTGAACAGTTTCAATTTGCTGTCAGTAAACTTGTTAATTATTTAAATTCAAACGGTTTTAACCTATCAACGGACAAATCGGTTTTTTTATTATATTTACAAAGAAAAATATCGATTTTGAAGGTAGGGACGCTGTAAAAAAGTAAAAATAGGTGATTCTTTCATTTTCCCAAGTAAGCAAGTAAAATTTCTAGGCGTTATTTTTCACTATAAACTATTCTGGTGTAAACATATAAATCA
The DNA here is from genome assembly GCA_016801955.1 of Conus betulinus. Taxonomy (NCBI): domain Eukaryota; kingdom Metazoa; phylum Mollusca; class Gastropoda; order Neogastropoda; family Conidae; genus Conus; species Conus betulinus. The sequence goes on along the minus strand of JADBJO010004018.1, from coordinate 175,729 downwards.
TCTCGTGGAAAAGGCAAGAAAGAAAATTGCGTTACTGCGAGTCCTAACTGGAATCCCTCTAATAAATTGTGGATCTAATCTCATCCATGTCGCCTTAGGGACAGTTCGTTCGATTGTAAGTTATGGTCAAGAAGTATTTTTTTTACTGCACCAAGACAGTTACATAAGTTAACTAGTATTGATTCCTTAGCATTTAAAATTGCTTTGGGGCTTCCAAGATGGGCATCAATTGATATGACTTACAGAGAGGCAGGAGTTTTGCCTTTAAATGAACATAGGATGCTCTGTGCTTGTAGCTACTCAACACGAGCAAGAACAGTCCCTAACTCAGTTACTTCTGAACTTGATGAAAGCACCTACGTTTCTAGAGAGATACGGAATAAAAAGGCATATACTTCATTGTTTGATTATGTGTCTCCTCTTTTACATGCATGCGACTTTTCGTTTGACAACATTGTTAAAATGACCAAATACCCTTTCCCCCTTTGGTTGATGAAACAAGCAGATATTTTCTATTCTTATGGTAATATTACTAAAAATGAGAATCCACTTTTGCTTGCTTCTCTTGTTAAAGAATTGATTTACACTGAATATGAATCTTATCTGCATATTTTCACTGATGGTTCAGTTTCGTGTACTTCTGAGGTTGGTGCTGCTTTCGTGATACCTTCCCTTAACATTGAAAAAAGATTTCATATTACCAAAGGTTGTTCTATTTTCACTGCCGAG
>JADBJO010004018.1:160000-172500 GCA_016801955.1 Conus betulinus | reverse complement strand
TGTTGTGTGTGTGTCTAATTACTATAGCAGCTCCAGTGTGGTTTGTTAACATCACACACACTTCACACTGTTATTCCTTAACTGAAGTCCAAAATGACTTTTTTTTTTAAAGTTTGCAAGCAACAGAACAAATCAAATCAGATGGCACCATTCTTCATTCTGTTTTTTTTTTTTTTTTTCTCCTCAATGTCTTGCCATATAAATAAAACGTTTTGGGAAATCTTCAAAACTTTGGCAGTGGCCGTCCCTCTCAACCAAGAACAGTTTTAGAAACATTGCACAGTAAAAGAGACAGCCTGCGATACTTTCTTTTCATATTTCCTGAAAAAAAAAAGCATCTGATATGCCATAATACTATCAAAAGTAAAATCATATTAGTATTCATATTTCTCATTCTGATAGATGTTTTCAAGGCATCAACATAACTCAGAAAACAGAAGGAGTCAGACACAAACTTCAAGCGACGTTTGGTTTTCACACACACACACACACACACACACACACACCACACCACACACACACACACACAGAAATGCTTTGCAAGAAGCAGGTATAAAATCTTAGCAGCACATAACATATGTGCACCTCAAAATTATTTTCAGCCCTGTGATGAACTCTTCTTCAAAACATTAAACACAGCAACTGGTAGTCTGCATGTCTACAGTTGTCGGACACCTGACCAAGGAAGCAAAACAAAAACCAACAAAGACAATGGTCATGTGGACCACAAAGAAAGTACAAAATACTACTGACAGTTGCAGCCAGGATGGCATCCAAGTATTGGCAAGTACTGCAGTCAGCTCATCATAATTGGTGCTAACAGAAATTTCTGTACAACAGACCCACTGAATAAATGTTTTCCCTCCAATCAAAGACTCTGTTTTGAAGGATTTCTGTTGTTATTGACAGGTCCCTGTGCACAAAGGCTTCAACTGGATAAAGAAAAAGAAAAATCTGTTTGCCCTGGATTTACCCTCCTACAGTGACTTCCACACTTGGGCACACTAAGCATCTGCCAACTCTCATCCAAGAGAATCTCTTCCCAAATCTTCTCGTCTTTTTCATTTATTCACTTACTTACTCATCTACCTGTAACCCTGTGCACTGCAGCCTCAGGTCCTACAGATATCGTTTAGCATGTAAGGACTAGTCCATATACACAGCAATGCTTCCTCGATGACACTGAAACTTAAGGCTTAAGTTCGATAAACAAACAACCACTCTTTCTGCCCTAGATTTACCATTGCATACTCCCTCTCGCTCCAAAGACCCAGTTTTGGAGGTGGTTTGTTAAAGGTTCTATTGTACAAAGTAAACACAAGACTTGATTTTTAAAAATGTAATTTAAAAAAAAAAAAAAAACTAAGAAAGAAAGAAATTTTTACAATACAAAAATCTTTCAGCGCAACCAAATTTTGACAGGCATATCCTCAGCTTTGAAATGGGTGAAAGGGGGTGGAGGAGAAAAAAGTGGTAAAAGAGTGGGGGTAGGTCCCACAACGCTTCTTGACGAGAAAAACACCAGAAGCCAAATTGTGAGGTTAGCTCATGAGGTAGCCCTTGACTTTGAAAAGGCTCGTTTAGAAGGCTTTCTGTCTTCCCCACCCAAAATCTAGTCAGCAACTAAATCAACAGCAAGAATCACCTTGGCTGCAAACAAATAAAAACAAAAACACAAATAGAAAGGTTCTCTTGCAAAAACTGGTCAGCTTCCACGTAAACAATATCACATTTCTAGTTTGTTGTTAAGCCTGAGAACAAGTTTTCCAGTGAAATATAATTTATTTTGTTATATACCTGTAACTTATATGATCTTGACTTCAGCTGAACTTCACAGTGTGTTCCAAAACATATGGCCGGAATGTTTCACAACTCTTGTATTGCCTGACCTAAGCCTCTATGTGTGTGTGTGTGTGTGTGTGTGTGTGTGTATGTGTGTGTGTGTGTGTGTGTGTGTGTGTGTGTGTGTGTGTGCATGCATGCGTATGTGTGTTCATCGTAAATATTCTTTTTTTTAAAAAAAGGAACATTTTACCATTAAGTTTCGCTAAACAGCATAAGTGGATTTCTGAGGGAGACAACAAAACAGACAGTTGTCAATTAAGTGGCTTACTTTGAAAGACACAAGGAGTACACAGAGCTACACAAAGATATACAGCATCAAGCTGGTCTAAATGAACTACACTCCAGAAGAGGCAGCCTTGTGAGAAAACAACACCTGTGTTAGGAAGTCGCCCTAAACATCACTGTCTATGCCAAATCATCTGCCTTTTGTTCCTACTATGCGCCCAACATCAATCAGCTGACGACTGTAAGAACAGTGAATGCTGGAAGCTTTCTACGTTTCATGGACAGTTGTCACGCATAACATTGCCTTGAATTGGTTCTGTTTGGTCTTGTGAGCATAGCATAATCCAAAAGAGGAGTTCAAGCAGTAGCAACTCTGCCATAACCAGATCATGAAAAGCCAGATGAGCTTCCAGTCTTTATCCATACATACCCGACAATTTTCGAGCCCAAAGACCTACAGAAATGTTGCTGATGTATTGTTTTGGCGCACTGTCCTCTTTTTGCACACCTGTATGCTCTAACTGTTTAGATAAATAAAAAAAAATTTTCGAGCCCAAAACAATGGGACTACATCCAATGCAAATAATTACTTGGTTCCTGCATCATCTTTCAAACATGGTTATTCAATAGTTCTTAAAAAGCAAAGTTACTGGCTGAAATGTGTCTAGCAGTGCTATGAGATTTGTTAGATGTGACTCTGTACTTCAGAACAGACTGCCCAAAAGCTAAGCTTGGGAACAGCTTTGACAACAGTTCATGAAACTGCACAGGTACACTTCCTCAACACAATGCCCTTTTCCAGCAAACAGACAAATGTCTCACCTGAACACTTCCATGATAAAAATGTGTAAACCCTTTTTTTTTTAAGTGTTACACATCACATATCCTGATCACAAGAGGTGTTCTTACACAACAGATTTCATTATTATGGTCTTTGTCTGTGTTTCCAGAGTGACTCTATGGCTGAAAATTAGCATCAGTCCTCTTTCCTTTTGTTACCCTTTGTTCTGTCAAAGCCATTCTCTCATCAGCTTACTTGTTACCTCTGCCACAGACCTATGTTTCTACCTGCATCTGTAGGTTGGCTTGTCGATCTAACAGAGAGGTTAAGCCAAAACCACAACACCCATGTTAACAAAACTGGTAGAAAGAAGAAAAAATGTCCTAAGAAAGAATCAGTTAATTTTGCTGTGGATCTCGATCAAAGAACAGACCCAGGAATGGTAGAAAATCATGGGATAAAATCTGAGCGAGGGTTTGATAGCAGTAAGTTTAGTCCAAGGCAGAGGTTTGCACTAAGTCGTCTGAATTAAGAGATGATTGAAGATAACAGGACTGAATAACTTGGACAGGTATGTGCCCTCCCAAGTGCCTTTCTAGTATGCAAGGCTGTTTCACTGGAGATCTGCAAGTCTAGGCATTTTCAGCCAATGGTGTGAGACAGGAATCTTCTCACCCTGGCATGGCATATTTGGCACATCTGTGAAAGTTGGAGAGCATCTTTTGATTCATCTTGCCTTTTCCTGCACGTGTGCACCAGTCTGACTGGTAGGGCAAAACTATTGTAGAGCCTTTATATGAAGACTACAAACTACCCAGTGCCCTGATTGCGCTTGGTTTCTACAGTACCATACCATGGGACTAGCAGTTTAAATGGTCTGATTTCCAGTCATGTCACTGACGTAAGGAATGAAATGATGTTGAAAACTAAGGCCACAAATGACAGCCACCAGTTTTCATCATCAACATCAGTAGCCATAAGGACTTTAAAAAAAGAATATGAAAATCACTATTCCTCAGAGAGCAAGCTGTTACAGGATCAGCTCAAGATGAGAATGATGATACTGAACTCTTAAAAAGACTGGTTCTTTGACATGGGGATTTAACAGTATCACACCCTGAACAATAATATGGACTGAAATCATCACACCCTGCATGAGGGATGGGAAGATGCACTGTCTTTGATTGATCTTTACAGATACTGGCCCAGGATTTGGAAAAGAATTTCACCCTATGTCTTACAAATAAGAGTGCTAAGCAGCGTAATCATTTGTTGTGCCCACATCTCCCTTGCCCAGTGGAGTGCCTGAAAAACAGCTCTCATAATGAGACAAGGCATCACAGGTCAAGAGGGTATTGCTGTCCGCTTTTCACTCTGACCTGAAGCCAAGAAAGGGAACTGGGAAAAAACACAGCAGTACAGCCAAAGGTTCCTTGGCTGATCAGAATGCTGGACAAGGGAAGACAAGGCAATAGTCTGAGTGTGAACCAACATTCCTTTAGACAGAATGGATATCTTTGAATATTTCTTTATTAATATCACGATGAATTCAAAACACTTCTGACATTCATAATGCTTTTGATCATACATTACAGTCTCAACAGCTGTTTAAAAAAAAGTCCAAGCATCAAATTTTCTTCATACATTGCATACCCATTACTGATAAAATTGCTACATATCAGGAGCAAAACAAAGAAAATGAGTGATACACATTTTCAATATTCTGCTTTGCATGTTTCGAAAAGCAGTGGTAAACAAAGTGTTCTACCATATGAGCCATTAGAATCACTTGTCTGTGATGAAATAGATGAATTCATACAGTACGAAGCAACAGTTCCAGCATACAAATTCTGCAGCAAAAATGCCAATACAGCAAATTCAAGGCTTAAAAATATTACATAAAAAAAAACTACAGTCAATACTCTGTTTGTCTACAATATGCTGAAAAAAAGAAGTTTTTTGAGGTGCAATATGAAAAACTGTCAGGATTCATATGTACATTTATGTATGTAGTTTATATAATTGCATTTATTATACTGGACGATAGCAGCATCATGCAGATATAACAATCAGACACTATGAATATTTACACAGTTTGCTGATTCAGAATCAACTGCCACATTTAAATAATACAATTTATTACACACAACAATTTCTCTGTGAACTATGAACCTCAAACTACAGCACAGAACAGCTTTCAAAACAACGATATGCTAATTGTCATTGTGAGTGTGTTCTCAGATAATATAACAATGCATCACACAGAAAGCACGTTCACAGGACATCTGCTCAAGTGTTCGACTCTTAGCATGACTGTTAACTGCAGTATATTTTGCAAAGTCTCGTTCAACAAAAACAGCTGGATCATAAACACTAGTATATACAAAAAAGTAAAGAAAGCACCCTACCCACCCACCCATCCGCCCTCCCCCTACCTTCATTCCTCCAACCTGATCAAAAAAAAGTACATGCCAGTGCTACACACATTCAAACATTTCTCATCTTTTTTATATCAGGTTCTTGAGCCAAAGACAGCAACCCAGATACCTATTGCCATATAACTTCTGGGACATTTTTTCTTTTTTTTAATTTGTTTGTTTGTTTCCAATTACGCACATGCACGTGCGCTCGCGCGCGCGCACACACACACACACACACACACACACACACACACACACACACACACACACACGCATCATCCTCTTACAAACATACTGATCACAACAGCAACACCTGACAACATGTATACTCACACACATACACCTACACACTACACCCCCCTCCCCTCACAAACACACACACACACACACACACACACACACACACACACACACACACACACAAGTGTACCTCTCCCTCGTTGGCAACAATACTCTTCCCTGAACCAGTAAATTGGGGAGGGGGGAGGAGGGAGGGGGAAATTCCATCATCTCACAACCATCTCATATACCTCAAGAAGCCCTGGCAAAGACACATTACCAGACAGACAGACTACAAAACTTTTTAAAGAAAGTATGCATGAAACTAATCAACCCTTGTACACAGAAGAAAATGCATCCCCCAAATTGTACACACAAACAATAAACAGAACTGCAAATCTTGCACAAGTGAAATGCACTTTTTTTTTTTTCGCACAGCTTATTTGTTACCACATGTAGAAAATGCATCTCCCCCTCTATGGCTCTTTGATTTTGCAAAACAGTCCCTGCAAGGGAAAAGTGCCAATTATGGATGCTGTTCAGCCGTTTCTCCATCAGAGATGAAAAAAAAAAAAAGTACAGGTCATATTGAAACAGCAGAAGACCTTGAACAAGTCAAATCACCGACACATATCTAGAAATATATCTTGCACTAGTGTTCACAGAAAATTAAATGATGCCATATTTCAGCACAAAATTCATGAAAAGCATATTTCATTTAAAACAATGTTCCTCCTCCCCCAATGAACAAAAGACTTCAGCAAAGGTCAAAATGACCAATCCATATCATCTACAAGGTATAACTAGTGACAACACAATTTGCAATCGCACTTGAATGTTACCCCAGGTACACAATATCATTTCGTATACAATTACGTGAGCATGCATAAGTGCATGTGTGTGTGCGTGTGTGAGTTAGTGTGAGTGTTTGTGTGAGTTCTTGGGTTTACACCTGCAATCGTTGAGAACACTGTGCATTTCAAGAATACATTTTATATTTCCAATGAAAAACAAAACTTACATGAAAGATCCTGCACTTTAAGCATGCTTTTCTCTTCAATGAAAGAATATTCCAAAAGCAAATTTCTAAGCTGCTGATTCCTTGCCACTTCCTTCAATGTTCTTTATGTCTACATGTCTATCTCCAATTGACTAGTTCAAATTCCTGACCACTTTTCTAAATATCTTTTGTGTCTACCGGTACTTGTGTATCTCCAATTGACAAATTCAGGGCGTATGCTATAGAAAGTAATGTTCAAAGGCATTTAAACTGGGTTTTTGTTTTTCATCCCACTCAAATGACAACATAAAAAAAATCATGCTATTAGATCTTCCTTTAAAGTAGTGTTTAACAACCCCCCAAAATGACCTTTTCAAAGTGTTTTCATGTGGTTTCATATGATGGTTTTCTGTAACTCAAACATGATTTTCAAAGATTAATCGAGTGCACGAACCTGTGTGTGTGTGTGTGTGTGTGTGTGTGTGTGTGTGTGTGTGTGTGTGTGTGTGTGTGGTTGTGCTTGAGTGCATGTCTGTGTGTCTTCTTGCTTGCGTGTGTTGTGAGAGCGTCAACTTTTTCCTGCCCCATATCATGAGATAAAACTTAAAAGACTGTTTCTTTATGTTAAGTCAGCAAGGAGTATCATACCACAAACTCTTGTTTTAAATTTGCAATGGTATCTCTCATTCTCATCCAACTTACAACCCATCTATATTATGGCCAAAATTTTATTCATGGAGCCATTCTTATGGGTAATGTAAGTTCTTGATTTCATATCCATATAAAAAAAATTCTTTGTTTCTGTCAATCCTTCCCCCTCCCTCCACTCTTCCCTCCTTCTCTCCGTCTCTCTCTCCCCCCCTGACCTTCATATCTTAATGCTCCCTTGCAAATGAGTGTGTACGCATGTTGATGGGAGGAGCATATTCTTGCACAAATATAAAAAGTGTAGTTATTATAATCTTACATCTACTCACTTCTTCATTTCATTATCTTCCATTTTCTGCATATCATCATCTGGCACAAGTAATCTGTAAGAGAGCCCATCTTATGAGCAAAACATCTGGAATAAAATCATAAACACAAAAAACAATACAATGAAAGCATTAGTTCACATATTCACACACACCTTCACACTTGCATAGGCATACCTGTGCACGTATGAGCATATGCACCTAAAAAATATGTATGCACACACGCACACATGCACACGCACACACACACACACACACCCTAATCCACACATTCCATTTTTTTTTCAAAAACATTTTTCACTGATATAACATCATGTCAATATTTTTCACCCGACAGTGGACAACAGTAACAAGTATAAGAACAGTATCAAAATAGACCATTTCTTTCGTCAGCAACAACAATGCAGTTCGTCTTCTCCACCTGTTCTATGGAATGATTAAAACATTACCTCAAAAGGACTGTCCATATCACAACATCAGCTGATGATCTTGGGCAAGCTCTCTTATTATTAACAAAAATGAGATAAATAACATTCAATTAAAAATACTTATGAACAAAAAATAATGCCAAATGTAAAGACATATAGAATGTGCCTTATGTACTTAAAGAGTAAACTGGACCACAGAATTACTGAAATCACGTTATCTTCTTTTTTTGATAAATGGGAATGAATTAAATGTCATTGATGTAAGACACATATACATCAATGAAAAAAAAGAACCATTTGTATTTCTGGATTCAATCCATTGTGCTTTATAAAGGCATTAGAAAGGGGTGGCAATAAAGAGAATGCATTTCACGCAAAGGCATTTTACACTGATGTAAGCATGCATGAAAGTGTGTGTCCTGCATGCATGCACCTTTGCATGAACGCATGTACATGTGTGTGTGTGTGTGTGTGTGTGTGTGTGTGTGTGTGTGTGTGTGTGTGTGTGTGTGTGTGTGTGTGTGTACGTACGTGCGTGTGTGTGTGCATGCGCGCGTGCGTGCATGCGTGTGTGTGTGCGTGCGCGTGCATGTGCGAGTGTGTGTGTGCTCGCGCGTGTGCATATGCATGCGTGTATTCATGCGTACAGCAAGCTGGGGAAAAAAAGGCGCTTTTTTCTTCAAGCAGTCATCCAGGTTAGCTAACAAAAAAAAAAAAAAAAAAAAAAAAAAAAAAACACCAACTTAGAAGCCAAATCTCAACCCTTGCAGCTGGAACTACATACAGTGGCCTTGGACATTTTACTATCATTCAGAACTATCAAGAAAACAATTAGCTGTTTTCCTTTTGATACTGCTTATCATGTTCTTTCTTTTTCTCCGTCTCATTGTCTTTGTGTGATTTTCCTAGTGGCGCAGTTCCAACACTCCAAAAATTTCTCCATGCCTTTTTTTCAGTGGGAAAAAAAGCAAAGCTGCATAGTGCTAATATAAAAGACAACCCCGTCACAATCAGGCTAACTCACAGTAAGGTATTGTAAGTCTGACTGATTTTCTAAGCAAACTGAACAACCATGCGAGCATTTTCATCAACCCTGTTAAATCAAAGGAAGACTGACACATGTATTCTGAAATGAATAAATCTTATTATCTGATTCCCTACCTCATCCAGTCAAATTTCCTCCTACCAAGATCATTATTGTCAGTTAAAAAACAAAACACACAATGATATAATCATAGGTCTCACGCTAATCAAGAAAGGTGGAAACACATCGATTTTCTCCTGTCAATGCGTATATGTGTCATGATAATTGTATGTTTAGTTTCAAAGTGAGAAGACTGCAAGCAGAAATTGAAACAAATTTTAAAGAGAAATTGCACTTATTCTGCCAGACAAATAAATTACAAGGCAAACTGTTTGTCTTGTATTTGTTTGTCCATTTTATTCAGCAAAACAATTATGATTTTTCTTTAAAAAAAAAAAAAAAAAGGTGTGTGTATGTTTATAGGAAAGTGTGCATGTGTGCTAGTATAGGAAAGTGTGCATGCATGAGCATTCATGCGAGTTATTATGTATGGACGTGTATGTGTGTGTGTGTGTGTGTGTGTGTGTGTGTGTGTGTGTGTGTGTGTGTGTGTGTGTGTGTGTGTGTGTGTACATATGCACATATGTGTGACAGAGAAAGAGAGGGACAGAGACAGAGAATATCTCTGTGTATGTGTGTGTGTGTGTGTGTGTGTGTGTGTGTGTGTGTGTGTGTAGGTTGGAACATGTAACCTAAGCACACTTGCGCATCTTTGTACATATACAAACAGGTTTGGCAGAGCTCTGCAGATGTTCCCTCACACCCAAGCATCTCTCCACAACTCCAATGTAATCATGCCAGGCAGCGGCAGTGGAGGAACACGAGGTGAGGACAGGGGAAAGAGATGAGGACAGGGTGCATTGGGGGCATGGAAGGGGGAGAGGGCTTCCAGGTGTAGGGCCAGAAAACTTTGAAGGGGACAACAGAGTAGAAGTGAAGGGGTGGCTGGGGGTGGGTGAGGGCAGAGTTGCGGTTCCTTGTTCCATTCTCATGTCATGTTTATTTCCTGTGCAGGAAAAATGCTCAAAAGAGGTACTTTGGCTGCAAAGAACTGTATAGCAACAAGTAGAGCAGTCAGTTTCATCCATGCACGACACTTCACACATCCCTAACCTTCACCTGAAGAACAACAGCTTTCCAGTCATCACAGTAATGTAGATGCTGAAAGTACTGGACCACATTAATGGAATGGATTCAATGAAATGCTAGTGCAGTGGTTTGAAGTACCTCTTTCAATACTGAGAGTTGAATGACATCATTAGTATCTATCTAAAATTGTGACAAGTTCTAGAATTTGTAGCACACACACACACACACACACACACACACACACACACACACACACACACACACACACACACACACACACACACACACATACACGATTCGAAACACAGTAACTTGAAAGCAAAAAAAAAAAAAAAAAAAAAAACGTTTCAGGCAACAATTACAACTTATATCACAAGTTACACACTCATCAGTCCTGCATTACACTCAGATCAACAAAAATTTTCAATACAAGTATTATGCACACTTGTGAAATCTGTCAGTACAGGGAATATATTGTACTATTGTACTATTGTACAAAATGACCACAGTATTTTACACACAGCAGCGAAGCACCCAGGCCTTGCCTTCAAAATGATTTGGACAGCAGCAAAATGCAAAAACAAAATTAGGCTGATGTATACTTCTTCAACAGCTGATTCATGTAGGTGTATGTACTTCAAGTAAAAGTCTGTACCTGAACATTGTCCTGATGAGGATATACAGCTTCTAAAAGTAACTGAAACTGAAAGAAGGGACAACCCATAACTTGATAAAGACAGCAATCATAAACGTTAAAGAGAACAATCATAAACAGATAAAGACAGAAAGTAAGAGACAAACACAGACATGGAAGGGGGCGTGGGGGGGAGGGGAAGAAAAATACTGATAATGCCCTCTTTAAAAGAGTACATTCAATACTGTTACTAACAAAATCTTTATGTTGAATGTCAGATGTACTCTCCCACTCACCTCCTGCCAAAGTCGCAGCAATTACACAAGACAAGCATGAGCTGCGATCTGCAGTCTTAACAAATCCAGCAAACCTCTCCACTCAACAGTCAGTCTGACACTACAGCCTCTAAAAAGATACAAGTGAAATAGGAGGGACAACTTCCAATACACATGTGATGTTTTGCTCTAACTGAAGAAGAAAACAAAATTGTGGTTTTCTTTTAACTTGGCACATGAAACACATGCATAATTCACACACCTTCTCCATCACCTTTACGAATGTGACAACATCAGGACATAAAAAGACAGAAAAAAAAAAAAAAAAAACATCAAAAGAGAGAAAGAAAGATTAGTACCTAGGCTGAGTCTTACAAGTGTTAGAAACTTAAGTGAAAAAAATTCCTGAGTTGCATTCTACAATTTGGTCACGATGTTAAAATGTTTAAGACATGATGATCACTGCATCTATAGTTTAACCTGGGAAGAAAAAAAAAAAAAACAAGTGCTGTTTGACATCTTTAATTATAAAGCTTCCAGAGGTGGACTCCGAATATCTATGAGCCTCTGATCATGCTTCACTATGTGAACTAGAGGTTGATGGGACTGATCATCATATCTGATGTTAACCACTGATACAAAAAAACAGTAGCATTACACAAATTAAAAAGACATTATATTACCTTCAGAAAGTGACTTGTCTTTTAATTCTCTCTCAGTGAATGTGTGGACAAGTTGTTTCAGCACACATGTATGCATATCCTTATGATCAACATGAGACAAATCAAAACAATTTCTTCCCAATAACCATGATTGCAGTTTTTGTTTTAATGAACATACCGTGACTAGAATCATGTGAAAATGACAATCAATATGAATGATGATTTCCACATTCTTTTAGATGGGCTTGGATAAATGACCAAATCAATGAAATCCTTGTATTAAAAAGAAAAAAAAAACACCAACATTACATGAAGAACAGTTAATACTATAAGCAAGGTCACCAATATAGAAGACACTGGAAAAACTGACTGGATCATAGAATAAAAAGAGCTAGAAACAGACACATCCACCATCACTTTTACCGAAACATCAGCCCTAAACATGCACCTTAAAAGACTACCATGTAATACAAATCATGAGCGACTAGAAAAAGGAATAGAAACTGAACAGAGAATGCAGTGAATGTATTAGCAAACACAGACATACACACACACACACACACACACACACACATGCATGCATGCACGCACGCACGCATGCACACATGCATGTACATACACTCGCATTTCGCTTATCTCTCTTTTCAGACCGCTTTCAGACAAAAACAAGACTGGGTAAATCAACAAAAGTTCTGTATCTCTTTTTATGGGGTTTGTTACTAACAGAACAGTGTCAACAAAAATACTCAATGGCAGATTCTTTATTAAACACAGAAATAAGTGCAGTCCAATGCGAAATGAACA
>JADBJO010004018.1:150000-155000 GCA_016801955.1 Conus betulinus | reverse complement strand
TCTCTCCTCTTTCAACGATATGTTTACAGACATTTCATCTAACATCAGTTGCCATGAAAATCCCCACACCATCCCTCTACTCACCTCTCCACCTCCTGTCTGGACAGTGGCCGACATCTTCTTCTTCTTGTATTGACCCATTTTCTGAATGGCCCGTTGGTGCTCGTTCAACAAACCCTTTCATGGCGGTCGCACAGGTCCTGCAGGTCGACACAGGCAGCAGGCCCATCATTAGTATGTTAATTTTTTTGTACTTTGGTCTCATGATACAGCAGATGTGGGATAGGGTATTTGGACTGATTAGCATGCACTGACGTCTTGTTGATGAAGCTCAACAACACCTGTTAGTGAAACTATAACCAGAACTATCAGTGAACAGGCTATTGGCCTGTATTGCCTCACGTTTAGACACACTGGATAACCTGTCTCCCAATGGATTTGATATCCACAGTATTTCAGTTCATTGGATGACTTGTTTCTTTCCTCTTTCTAATTTGAGACACTTCTAATCCCTAAACATACTGTTCTAAATAAATTGCTAAACCGAGCATTCTCTCAGAGGAACAGCAAACTGAAAACTGACAATTTAGTGCAACCATTGCTGAACGTTAAGACAGAGAAAAAAAAAAAAAACATTGAGCAGTACACTAATGAATGCAAAAAAAAAACAAAAACAAAAAAAAACCAGCGAGCAGGACAATAATGAATAGTTACACGTCTTACCCTGTAGGCAATAAGGATGTCCTGGAACAAAGACAATTTTCCACCACTCCATCCTCCAAGTCTATTGCCTGCAGACAAAATAATCAGAGAATGGTCAATTTGCTTCCACTGAACTTCAAAATCTTTCATTTGTGCTTTCCTCTCTGTCATGCGCATGTGAAACAAAACAGTTCACCGACATCAACAATTAAGACACCTCAAAGTTGTTTTCTTTTTTTCTTTTTTTTTTGTTTTGTTTTGTTTGTTTTGTATTTGGACTTTCTTTCTAGCTGAGAGGGCAAATTAAGTCACCTTGCTACATGCTTAATTTATCACATAGCAGCTTTAATACCAGTCTGTTCTAAACTTGGTGCTTCAAACTCGTATTATTATCCTAAACAAATATTATTTCTCATCAAGAATCATAGGTGATAAGGTTTATCTCTGGCAGCCTCTGTGTGTGTGTGCGTGCGTGCGTGCGTGCGTGCATGCGTGCGTGCGTGCGTGCGTGCGTGCATGCATGCATGCGTGCATGCGTTAGACTGTGTGTATGTATGCGTGTGTGTGTGTGTGTGTGTGTGTGTGTGTGTGTGTGTGTGTGTGTGTGTGTGTGTGTGTGTGTGTGTGTGTGTGTGTGTGTGTGTGTGTTTGTGAAAAGAGAGAGAGAGAGATAAAGAGAGACAGACATACAGACAGACAGAGAATCCATCAAGCTGAGAAACCATTATGAGAGTATTATGATACATTATTTTCTTTTTCAATGTCATATAAGATCAATGGTGAAGAAACACTAAATGAAAATAAACTAAGTCTCTGACTCTACAAGATTTGTGGGAATGTGTGTGAGCATGTGTGTGAGCATGTGTGTGTGTGTTTCAGAGAAAGAGAGTGACAGAGAGTGACAGAGAAAGACAGAGAGAGAGAGACAGAGAGAGAGAGAGAGAGAGAGAGTCCATGAAGCAGAGAAGCCAGGTAGGAGTGTATAATGATTTTTTTCAGAGTTCTGCTTTCCTTTTTTTTAATGTCACATATAATCAATGATCAAGAAACACTAATGTCTGCAACAGTACAAAATTTCCAAAAGTGAAAATTTCCTGCTGAAATTTAGACTAATGTGCATAATACAAACAATTAAACAAGAATGTGAAATGGACTAACAATGATGAAAATCTCTCTCTCTTACCCCTCTCTCTGATCTATGAGTCAGTGCCCAACCTACCACCAATGCCTTTCTATACTCACATTGCCCCCCCCCCCCCCCCCTTCTCCCCATATCTCCCCTTGTCCCAATTCTTGTTCCACCTTCCCTCCCCCCTAAAAGCAGACACAAAGCTTACTGATTGAGTGGCTCTGTCGGAAAGGGTGGCATACTCCACAGACAAGTGTTTGAATCCTTTCTGCAGGGTTGGCCAGGTGTCGTTGGTTCCCGTGGCCCATGCTGTGAGTGGAGTGCTATCACTGCTCATAGAACTGCACACACAAGTCAGTGATGGGGGTCCCCAGTCAAACGGGGGAAAAAGAAAGTAACACTCAAACATTCTACACTCCCTGAAATTGACTGAATATGCACATGATCAACATAACAACAACAGCAGCAAAATAAGAGATCAAAGTTAAGTTGCCAAATTTACAAAAGAAATGCACACTGGAGTCAGAAAATACTCGCAGTATGCACACATGCTGTATTATATTGAACAGCACACACACACACACACACACACACACACACACACACACACACACACACACATATAGAGAGAGAGAGAGACACAGAGAGAGAGAGAAAGAGCGAGAGAAAGAGAGAGAGAGAGACATGCACACACACATACATACATACATGTCTACTCTCAAACACATATTCTCATGAGATCAGTCGAGCAGTTCACACAATCACACATCTACTCACAAATGTAGTGTACTCTACACCTGTTTTTTTTCACTTGTGTAATTTTTGTTGTTGTTGTTGTTATTGATTATTTCCTTGATTTTGCTCCTAAAACTTCAGACTGTAGCACTAGCTAACACTCATCTCTGACCAATCTTGTGAAATTTCATGAAATTCCACCCAGCTGTTTTCTAAAATATCTTGCTGACACACCAAGAGCAACACATACAGACAGGACCGCACACAGACAACATTATGTACCTGAGCTGACGACCAAACAGCAGCATATCTGTGGCAAAGCCAGTGGACCTGATCACCATCTGCTCTGCAATGTCCTTCATCCTGGACACAGTCTCTGTCAGCATGCGAATGTGCTCCTTGCTGTTGGCTAGCTGGGTCTGGGTATCCATGGGAACAAGGTCCTGTCAACAGTCAGAGCAACCCAGGTTTTAGTGACAATAAGGGAGAGCTCAGAATAATAATTTGAAAAAAAAAAAAAAAAATCAACAACAGAAATTGCCTTTTCCCCTATTACCTCCTATGGTGCAGTTAAAAAACTAAAATTCAGCTAAAAAAAAATCACTGACAAAGTTTCTTCATGTGTGCATACCAAGCTGAAGAAAGAAATCCCAACAGAAACAGAAACATCTGTAGGCATGTAGTCTAAGTTCACCTCCTCTGAATTAGTGAGAGTGGTAATGATATGCCTAAACCTAAAAAAAAGATTATATGTCGCACTGATGCTTACTGCTATTGTTGCATATTGTATAAGAATCATAGCATACAATGAGATAAACAAAAGACCAGTAAACAAAGAAATGAATAAATAACAGGCAGGAAATTCATCGTTGCATGGAACCGACAGATCATATGACTTGAATGAAATACTATCTTGTAATGACTGTTTGCCCTCACCGCCTTCAACTTATTAACCATGCAAATACAAACTTCCCTACTTTGCTTTGCTTGCCATGTTGCTGGTCATGAACTCATCAGGGAATGCCTCGGAACTGCTCTTTGATTTTGTGTGTTGCATATCCTGAAAAACAGAACTGTCCATATTAGTCACTTATTTCTGTAACAATATTCATCTGCACCATTTTCAGCACCTGTACCTTTACAAGTACTACCAATCTGGGGGATCAGATGAGCTAAGTTAAATCTGAACAACTAAAAATGTCAACAATACGAACACAAAAAAACAAAGCAAGTGAACAAAACTTTTGAAGCTCTTCAGACACCAGCTGTTCCAAAATCATCATTTCTGCATTTCCCTATGCCAGTTGATTTCATCATCATCATCCGTCGAGTGTCCACAATCATCAAGCTGATTATTCTGACACTTCTGGGAGGTTGAGGCAGAAAAAAAAGAAAGACCTATTTACTGCAGGAGGCTGCTAACTCTTGACCTGAATAGGTCAAGAGTCTCTGATGTTACAGCAGCCTCTTCAAGTTGTTGTTCCACTCCTGGATGGTATGTGGCAGGAACGACTTTAATCTATAATCTCGTACACACTGGAGGCGGTTTAGCTGATGGGAGTGCAGTCTTCTGTCACGTGAGGTTGCAGCTCTGAGTTTAGGTTTTCCATCAGGCAAGGCCTTTCCAAACTCCACATGTACCAAGTCCTGTCTCATCTTGTAGAGCATGGTGAGCCGTGCAACCTTTTTCCGGTTTTGCAAAGATGTCCAACCTAACTCACTGATCATTTGTTGAACACTTGCATGTCGGTGGTATTTGTTGTTGACAAAAACAGCTGCTCTTCTTTGCATTGCCTTGATTTTAAAGTGATTTTCTTGAAACCCTTGTCACCATATAATTTCTAAGCAAAATTGCCTCCCTTTTTGGTGCAAACTCAAGCAAAATGATTGTAGCCTGAAAACCTATACTGAATCTTACCACATTAGCCCTGAAAGACTTACGTCACTTGCGTTACAAGTGTGTGTGTGTGTGTGTGCGCGCGCGCGTGTGCATGCGTGCGTGCGTGTGTGTGCATGTGTGTGTCTGGGTGCGTGTGTGCATGTGTGTGTCTGTGTGTGTCTGCGTGTGTGTGTGTGTGTGTGTGTGTGTCTGAATGTGTGTGTCTGCAAGTCAACAATATTACAAAAAAAATACCAGTCCATATGCTAATACTCTGTATTTTTAGAACTTCTACAGTTTTGTTTTGTTTTAAAATGAAGTGTGTGTTACTATTCACAGATCTAAAACTAAAAACAAAAAGTACATTGAAACTTGCTACAACGATTTCCAGTAATGCCTTAATATGATTTTAATACTGAAAAATATCAACGAAAGACCTTCACATGTCAGATCAACATGGATTAACTTTGCTGTGCTAAAAAGAGATTTAAGTTAATCCAACAAATATGTCATTATTATCAATAAACATATTTAATGTCTTTTTTCACAATATCT
>JADBJO010004018.1:140000-145000 GCA_016801955.1 Conus betulinus | reverse complement strand
TAAAGCACTGCTTTGATAATCTGGCGGCATGTACTGTGTTATATAATTTCATTTTGTTTCACACACACCTGTGACTCAAGTACAATTTGAGAAACCTATCTGATATAAATGGTTGTTACAGATTCTCGGTTTGTATGTGAGTGGGTGAGTAAGACTAAGAGAGAGAGAGAGAGAGAGAGTGTGCATGTGTGTGTGTGTGTGTGTGTGTGTGTGTGTGTGTGTGTGTGTGTATGTACTTGTAGGTCTGTGTCTGTATGTGTAACTATGTTACATAAATGTTCAATATGAGCAGGCACTCACCACACTTCGAGGAAAATGATAAAAAAGCCAGAAACAGATGGGCTTATAGTTAAACCAATGACTGTAACACATACACAAATACCTTTACTTTGTAATGGGGCATGTTCAAAATCAGATCAAACATAACTTCTGGGCAAAACTCTCTTTGAACCATGTAAGAAAAGATTATAATCTATCGATGGAATGCAGGGCAAGAATTATTCAGAAAGCTTCTGTCTCTGAGTTATCTCAGGAAGTTGTAATCTTGTATGCAATAAGGCAAACCTCTATGCATTAGAAACAAGACAGATTGGGAATTCAACAATCTGCTGACATCTCGTTTCAAACAGACCCATTTTTAAACAAATCATGGTAACCGAGGATTGGCATTCAATTTTTCAGGCCATCAGTTTTACTTAATACTTATCTTAAAATAAAACACATCAAAGTACTACCTTTACAATGCCCCCCCCCATCCCCCCCCCCCCCCCCTCTTGAGCACACCAAACACACACACACACACACACACACACACACACACACACACACACACACACACACACACTCTCATGCATGCATGCACGTATACATGCACATATGCACACACACACACACACACACACACACACACACACACACACACACACACTGTTTTCCCAAGCTGCCTCTGCAGGAAAAAACTAAGTACAGTCAGCTAAACCCAAAATTCACCTTGTCCTGAAAAAGTTTCCAGCAGTTTATCATTGATGGCTTTTCCTTGTTGAGCCAGGGCTGTGAGGGCCAAAGCTTTATACAGCCCCATTCCTGGTCATTAGACCACACCGCTGGTGTCCACTGCATCCCATATCTGCCAGAGATTAAACAAACAAAAAAGTATATAGATATATATATATATATATATTCTGAACTATATTGCTGGTTCATAAGATCAACATAGGCAGTAATTTCCAATCAGCAATACATAACTGATGCCACAGCAGGTAAAAAAAAAAAAAAAAAATTTTTAAAGTCTGTTTAAAAAAATTGTTTTCAATATCTTGGTCAGCAGGGAGTTTCAGAGAGAGAGAGAGAGAGAGAGAGAGAGAGAGAGAGAGAGAGAGAGAGAGTGTGTGTGTGTGTGTGTGTGTGTGTGTGTGTGTGTGTGTGTGTGTGTGTGTTACAAATGTTATTTCCAGCTGGCAATCAGAAGCACAGCTTCAGAGCAATGAACATGACAAATGTGGGACTCAACACTCAAGTAAACCTGTCCCACCACCTTCCAAAACATGAGCAAGCCAACAGGCATGTTACTTTAACCAAACTATGTCATGTTGTCCCTAACTGGCTCTATGTTAACAAAACAGATATTGTCACAACCTGGCTCTGTGTTAATATGAGACTAAGAGATGTTCTGTCACATTCATAACCTGGCCCTGTGTTAACATGAGGGGCACTCTGTCACACTCATAACTTGGCCCTGTGTTAACATGGGGGGCACTCTGTCACACTCATAACCTGGCCCTGTGTTAACATGAGGGGCACTCTGTCACACTCATAACTTGGCCCTGTGTTAACATGAGGGGCATTCTGTCAAACTCATAACTTGCCTCTGTGTTAGCATAAGGGGCTCTCTGTCACACTCATAACCTGGCCTTATGTTAACACTAAGGGCATTCTGTCACACTCATAACCTGGTCTGTGTTAACAGCAAGGGTATTCTGTCACACTCTTAACCTGGCCCTGTGTTAACATGGGGGGCATTCTGTCACACTCATAACCTAGCCCTGTGTTAAACATGAGAGGCACTCTGTCACACTCACAACCTGGCCCATGTGTTAACATGAGGGGCATTCTGTAACACCCATAACCTGGCCTTGTGTTAACTAAGGGCATTCTGTCACACTCATAACCTGGCCCTGTGTTAACATGAAGGGCACTCTGTCACACTCATACCCTGGCCCTGTGTTAACATGAGGGGCATTCTGCAACACCCATAACCTGGCCTTGTGTTGACACTAAGGGCTTTCTGTCACATTCATAACCTGGCCCTGTGTTAACATGAGGGGCACTCTGTCACACTCATAATCTGGCCCTGTGTTAACACTAAAAGCACTCTGTCACACTCATAATTCTGGCTTTGCTTTACTATCACTAGTATCAGAGGCACTGTCACAGTCTGGCTTTACTTTACTATCAGAGGCAGCATCATAGTCTGGCTTTACTTTACTATCAGAGGCAGTGTCACAGTCTGGCTTTATTTTTGTACCAGAGGCCCTATGTCACCGTATTGCTTTACTTTTGTATCAGAGGCACTACGTCACAGTCTGGTTCTACCTTTGTATCAGAGGCACCATGTCAGTTTGGCTTTGCTTTTGTATCAGAGGCACTATGTCACAGTCTGGCTTTACTTTACTATCAGAGGCAGTGTCACAGTGTGGCTTTACTATCAGAGGCAGTGTCATAGTCTGGCTTTACTTTTGTATCAGAGGCACTGTCACAGTCTGGCTTTACTTTTGTATCAGAGGCACTATGTCACAGCTTGGCTTTACTTTCATATCAGAGGCACTGTCACAGTCTGGCTTTACTTTACTATCAGAGGCAGCATCACAGTCTGGCTTACTTTTACTAACCGAGGCAGTGTCACAGTCTGGCTTTACTTTTGTATCAGAGGCACTGTCACAGTCTGGCTTTACTTTACTATCAGAGGCAGCATCACAGTCTGGCTTTACTTTACTATCAGTGGCAGCATCACAGTCTGGCTTTACTTTACTATCAGAGGCAGCATCACAGTCTGGCTTTACTTTACTAACCGAGGCAGTGTCACAGTCTGGCTTTACTTTACTATCAGAGGCACTGTCACAGTCTGGCTTTACTTTTGCATCATATGCACTATGTCACAGTCTGGCTTTACTTTTGTATCTGAAGCACAATGTCACAGTTTGATTTATTTTACTATCAGAGGCACAATGTCACAGTCTGGCTTTACTTTGTATCAGAGGCACTATGTCACAGTCTGGCTTTACTTTTGTATCAGAGGCCCTATGTCAGTCTGGCTTTACTTTACTGTCAGAGGCAGTGTCACAGTCTGGCTTTACTTTTGTATTGAGGCACTGTGTCACAATCTGGCTTCACTTTTTGTATCAGAGGCCCTATGTCACAGTCTGGCTTTCCTTTTGAATCAGAGGCACTATGTTACAATCTGGCTTTACTTTACTATCAGAGGCTGTATCATAATCTGGCTTTACTTAACTATCAGAGGCAGTGTCACAGTCTGGCTTTACTTTACTATCTGAGGCACTATGTCACAGTCTGGCTTTACTTTTGTATCAGAGGCACTATGTCACAGTCTGGGTTTCTTTTAGTATTAGGGGCACCCTGTCACAATCTCACCTGGCTTTGCTTTAGTATCAGAGGTACCCTGTCACAATCCCATCTGGCTTGGCTTTACTTTCAGAGGCACTCTGTCACAATCTCACCTGGCTTTGCTCTAGTATCTGAGGCACCCTGTCACAATCCGGCCTTGCTTTAGTTTCAGAGGCACTCTGTCACAATCTGGTTTTGCTTTACTATCACGGTATCAGATGCACTCTGTCACAATCTCACCTGGCTTCGCTTTAGTATCTGACTTCTAAGACATCCTGTCACAATCCGGCTTTGCTTTAGTATCAAAGGCATTCTGTCACAATCTGGTTTTACTTTAAAATCAGAGGTATCCTCTCACAATTTTATCAGTGGCTCTCTGTCACAATGTGGCTTTGCTTTAGTATTAGAGATACTCAGATTCTGATAAAATCTGACTTTGCTTTATCATTAGAGGCACCTTGTCACAATGTGGCTCAACTCTTTTGTATCAGAGGCACCCTGTTTTATGGTTTCATTCTTTAGAATCAGAGGCACTTTGTTGTCACAATCTGGCCTCATTCTTAAGTTATTAGAGGCACTCTGTCACAATCTAGCTTTACTTTTGCATTACAGGCACTTCTGTAACAAACTGGCCTAGCTTTTGTGTCTTTTGTGTGTCAGTTGCATTCATCACAATGTTGTTTGGTTTCGCATGGCATGCACTCTGCTACATCCTGGTTCTGCTTGAGTTATCAAATGCACTCTGTCACATCCTGGCTTAGCACTGAATGAAAATCAGAGGCACCCTGCAACAATCCCAGTTTCCTATTGCATCAGAGGCTAACATGAAGGACACAGAGTCCCACGCCGGCTCTCTGTTACCATGATAGACACTCTCCCAACTTGGCTTTATGTTAACGTGAGAGATACTCCACAAGTATTATAATCTAGTTTTGTATTAATATGAGAGGTGATTTGTCACAACCTGGCTCTGTAGTGAAAGGAATTCTTCACACCCATGAGCGTGTTCTTGTCAGCATGGGAGATCTTCATTCTTACAATCTGGTTTTGTGTTAATATGATGCACTGTCCCAACCTGCCTCTGTGTTAGCATGTGAGGTGCACTGTTCCAACCTTGCTCTGTGCTCCCTTATGAAATGTCCCCCCAAACCTTGCTCTGTGTATACGGAAGAGGAAGCCTGCCTCAATCTGGCTCTGTTTTAGCAAGAGAGAGGTACTCTATCACATCCTGGTACTGTGTCAACATGAACAATCTCATTCTGTGTTAAAATGAAAGGCACATTATCTAAAAATCTATTGTTAGATTATCATTTCTGGCCGGAACTACTCTACATCTCTAGTCTTAGCTGAGCACAGGTGAGTTTATCACTGGTATTTTT
>JADBJO010004018.1:115000-137500 GCA_016801955.1 Conus betulinus | reverse complement strand
AAGCGAGTCTTGAACACATAGTCGCAAAGCACTCCGTTTACCGATCGTAGGACACCAAGAGCTGCAGCCTCTTCTTCCCATGGGACGCCTCTCTCTCTCTCTCTCTCTCTCTCTCTCTCTCTCTCTCTCTCTCTCTCTCTCTCTCTCTCTCTCTCTCTCTCTCTCTCTCTCTCTCTCTGATTTTCGTTGACAGCCCTATGATAAGCTAGAAGCCCCAACCTTTTCATATCTACGCATGATTTTGTCGTGTACAGCCCTATGAAACTAGAAGCCCCAACCTTTTCATATCTACGCATGAGACATGTGTGTACCAAAACCAGCTGAGACAGGATGAAAGAAGACCCTGAATGCAAACCCATGGAGATACAGCCTACAGAGACAACCCATGAGCTCAAGAACAGCCTCCTGTCGGGGGTGGAATCCCCAGCCCCACAAGTTAACACACCGTCATGCAGCCTGGTGAGCCGGCCATAGTTCATTGCTTAGCTACGTCATTTGATCCGAAAGCGTGAGCTAAAGAGAGTCGCAGAAAATCAGCTCAGAGGAGGCTGAACGGAGTCGATGTACCAAAATGTTCAGAGAGAGCTGAGAAGATTGCGCTAGGACTACTTTGCTGAGCTGTTTGAAGAAACGGATGAAGAGACCACCGCAGCACCCTAAACAAAACGTTTCTGGACATCCGTCATCTATCGGCTTTTCTGGACATCCATCAAATATCGGCTTGCCATTCCTCCACTGGCGTTCCTCCACTCGAGAAAAATGGCACCCTTATCACAGAACTGGAAGAAAAAAAATCTGGTGAGCCTATCCATGGTTCTATGAGACTTCTGCTGACACAGGGAAGAGGCATGCAATTTGTGAATGATTCCAGTCAGTGCAAAATGCCAGACTCAGCAAAGAGTCTACCTATCATGAACTAAATGTCACCTGCACCAGAGGTATCAACAATTAAACTTCTCCTGAAGTCACAACTGGACCAGATCGTGAGCAGGATCTCTTCCAAAATACTGACAGAGTGGGCTTCAAATGTTGCAGCAATGCGAACTATCGTTTCCAAATTCATGCTTGAGTCAGTTCAGGCCCCAAGTCGTTATAAACTGCCTTTTTCGTATGATGATGAACCTTCGAAACGTCTCCCAGGCCTGCTCACCCAAGCTGAAAGATGAGTTTGACAGCCATCCAGACAATTAATGCACTAGCCTTCACTCCTCCCTGTAAGCTTACTCGCTAATCCATTTGTGACTCTGGATAGGGTTTCTATTCAAAATACCACGCACACAATGGTTTCCATATCTGTCAGTTAAGGATTTAATACGTGTGGTTTAATGTCGCACTTTTCGCATTCTTTCCCATCCTCTTCCGAATCTGTAAGGAAATTTAAGTGTAAAGTTTGAGGTCTAATCTGTAACTCTGGACACGAACCTAAAACGCTCACATCACATTTGAGACTTTAAAACTCAGCTCTGGCCCCATCAGCTGGCATGGATAGATAGATAAATAGATAGGTGTGTGTGTGTGTGTGTGTGTGTGTGTGTGTGTGTGTGTGTGTGTGTGTGTGTGAAAAAAGTCTCTTGTATCTTACTATAAATGTTTGACTCCCCTAGCGCAT
Organism: Conus betulinus; assembly: GCA_016801955.1. Classification (NCBI taxonomy): domain Eukaryota; kingdom Metazoa; phylum Mollusca; class Gastropoda; order Neogastropoda; family Conidae; genus Conus; species Conus betulinus. The sequence goes on along the minus strand of JADBJO010004018.1, from coordinate 135,891 downwards.
TCAATTCTCTCTCTCTCTCTCTCTCTCTCTGTCTCTGTCTGTCTCTGTCTGTCTGTCTGTCTGTCTGTCTGTCTCTCTCTCTCTCTCTCTCTCTCTCTCTCTCTCTCTCTCTCTCTCTCTCTCTCTCTCTGCTCTCGTGTGCGTGCTTGCGTGCGCGCGTGCGCGCGTGCGCGCGTACGTGCGTGCGTGCGTTTGGGTTCCCTGCCCACGATCACACCCTGGCCTGTCAGCTTGAGCTCCAGCAATCCGTAGGAAGAGTCAGTGCCAAGTTGTCCTGAGGCAACCCAGCGGAAGAGTTTGCACTGCTGCCAGGTCACTTTCGTGGTGTTCAGTTCTAATCTATCTGATCTAAACTGTGCAGGACACCATCTACTCTATGAGCCTCCTACTGACAGCAGTGATTGTTTGGTCGCAATGACAGCGTGGATGACAGTCCCCCTCTGGAAGGCGCCACCACGTCCGTTCATGAATTTACCAATACGCGATGACCCGACAGAACCAAACAAAGGCATGGACGTAAAAAGGTAATCTTCTTCTTCTTCTTCTTCTTCTTCTTCTTCTTCGTACGCAGGCTGATACTCCTACGGACACTCCCTATATGGGCAGACAAGTATCATTTCCATCTACCCAACAAAGGGAGTGGAGTTTTGTGTGTATGACCGTTTTTTTTTATCCCGCCTTTCGGGCAGCCATACTCCATCTTCGGGGAAGGAAGGTAATCTAAACTCAGGTCACCATCAGAGCAGGGCATGAACAGTCAAAATTTGAGACTGGCTTTTTTTCCCCTTTCATGCTGATCGAGGAAAATGATGATGGTGAAGATGATGCTGCGAATTCCAATTCGGGTCTGAGACTGCGTCAGAGGGCCGTAGTCTCCGCTCAATTCATCATACATCCCGACTTCAACCCAGTTCGAATGATACAGACATCTGCTGTGTTGGTCAGGACATTTTAGTAGTTCTCTGAGGGGCACCTCCATAGCAAACTCAACTCTGGGTAGTAGCTGGTCGGGGCCGAAAAATTCCATAGATAAATGGTTACGATGGGAATCGAACTAACGACCTCCCCAGCCGGGAGTTCAGCCGCAACGCTAGCCATTTTGCCTCTGCGGCTGTTTTTTTTTTTTTTTTTTTTTTTTTTTTCTTAAACCTTCATTTTTCAATCTTTCTAGCACTTTGATTGTTCGGATATAACTTAAGTAATATTCCTGGGTGCACAAACGTATCATTTAGACACATAATCAACTCTGCAAGGTCCGTGGCAATCTCTCTAAAAGACTGTACCATTCAGTATTTGCAATTTGATGGATGCGTTCACAAGCCCCAAAGCGAGTCTATAAAACTCATTACAATACAACCGAAATGTATTACAAAGCCTGACTGTTCTTTGCCCAGTTACTAAGAGGGACCTGGTAATGTGCCTTAAACGTATTCACAGATTGCAAACAGTTTTGATTTCCCAGGCCCAAACGTCTAAAGTACATCTTTAGCAACTCATAACTATCTGTAAGCGTCGTAGCATTTATCTTCCTGTTTTCCACGCGCACATTCTAAGCCGGTTTAATTTTTTTTTCTTTACAAAACAACGGGACTGGGATGTGGAAATGCGAAGGGTTTAATGATGTTGCCACGTAAGCAGTTTTTGTTTGTTTGTTTGTTTGTTTTTGGTGTAGTTCTTTAAGTCCTGTGGTGGCACTGTTCTTGGTCCGTCCCTGACGATGGGTCTTGGTGTCGGGTCAATGTGACAGTGCAGCTAGTGTCGAACACACTGCCATATTGACTGCGTCGACAGGAGTAAGCAGACGAACTGCGAAAAGAACATGCTGGGTTTGCATCCTTCCCAAACAGGAAGTGGGGTGTTAAGTTTAGCGGCAATGAGGGATCTCCAGCCGATTCGGCGATGAGTCGCCTTCAGTTTCTTTTTCTCCCACAGCATGTGACTGCTGCAGGATGCTAGTTGGAAAAGCAGTCTTTCTGGATGCTGAAGAGGCCTTTGATGACTATGCCACCCTTCATCACGACAGCACCAAAAGAGTCGTTGACCAAAGTCACCTGACTTTTTTTTTTTTTTTTTTTTTTTTTTTTTTTTAACTGACTTTCCATTCCAAATGCATTTCCATCAGTATGACCTACACCCAAACTGAAATCCGTCATTGACCAAGAGAACAATCTCTGAAGAGGAACATGAAAGGTGATCAATACAAGGTATGGTCTCTTTACAGTTTACCAAACAAAGTCACCCGGACTCTGGGTTGTTGTCCAGCTGGAGCCTCAATACTTCTGAACACATTCAGACTTTCTGGAAGTGTATTCTCGATTGGTTCATGTACAAGAACATTATTTCGGGTCAGATCATGGTGTGTAACCCCTTGACCTCCTTGCTGGATGGTTACCTTACCTTTCTGGCTGCCTGAAGGAGCTGAGAGAACCACTGACAGGTCGTGTAACTTCTTTGTAGGTGATGACTACCTCGAATCGTTTAACTATAGTGTTGTGCGGCACACATGATTTTTCCACAAGCCGTAGCAGACAGAGACCAGTGCAAAGAACATTGTATCTGGGTATACTTCTGTGAAAATTCATGGGCCCCATGTTGCTTCCAACAATGAGAGAGCCCACGGCAAAGAACCTGGGGTCTCGTACACCTCTGGAGAGACTTTACGGGTCCAGGGGTTCCTCCCACTCGCTCCTGCAGGGACTAATTCGCTCTGATAAGGATCAGGTATGAGACGGTCTGACTCCTGCTTATTGTACAAACAGTTGTTACCATCTGTGCGAAGACGGATAACCCAGCTTGCTCCCGTAGAAGAACTCTCTGCAATGTCGATCATTTTGGAGCCAGTGTCTATCAGACTTGGGCACTGTCAACAGTCGCAGGGTCTCACAGCAGGGGATAACAACTGACTCCAGTCCTGTCCAGCTTCCCCATACTGATCGTAATGTTTGCTACCTAGGTGAAGCTTAGCCAGTGATGTGCAGAGCCAGTCACGTTACTGGACGTGTTGTGGAGACAACACGAACTGCTGACCTGAGGGAGAAGCAGTCAGCTCTGTCTTGTCCATCCTGATTCCTTCGGCAGCCATTCGCCCACTATGCAGTAGAGTTTGGATGAAAAGTGTGTGCCCTCCACCACCAGTTGTTCTACTGCGGTCTTCTTTTCCTTTGTTATGTGTGGGTGTTGGTTTTTTTTTTTCACTTTTTTTTTTTTCAGTGTGCGTTTGTGTGTGTGTGTGTGTGTGTGTGTGTGTGTGTGTGTGTGTGTGTGTGTGTGTGTGTGTGTGTGTGCGTGCGCGCGCGCGCGCGCATAGTGCATAAGCACATGTACACATGCACGCCAGCTGGTTATTTAGTTTTAGAGGTTTTAAATTTTTGAGAATTGAATAACTATCGTGGTTTGAGTGACGTTATACTGTTCACATATTTAGATCTACTGCTAGCAGGGGCATATTTTGGACTGCATGGAAATGAACAGATATTTAAACTTTTTCTTTCATTGCAAGTAGTCTGAACTTGATGGATCTGGAACATTTTTTATTTTATTCTAATAATCAAATGAGCATATAAACTGACAGTTTCATGCTGCTCATTTGAAATTTGACATTTAACAAAAAATGTCATCATAGTTTTTCTTCTTTTTACAAAAATATCTATAGGCACCAAGAAAACTGGAACATGATAAACAGTAAGATGGCAATTAAACTGGCGGTTCGAGTACAGTGTATTACATATACATGTATACACACACACTCCTCATCTGACTCCCCATTTAGTAAGCGCAGAGAGAGAGTCATACACTTTCAATAGATCTGCACATGTCTTGTCACAAGACTCTTGCCCGAGGTCCCTAGTGACCCAAAGTCAATTAATCCCACACTGGCTCTGCAACTACATGTATCATCAGAAGGGGGCTTGGTAGGATGTGTCCCATGTATATCAATTCAGGCAGTTGAGTTTCGTAGAATAATAACTGACAGCAGCACATGTCTCAGTGGGTGTCCTGTAGAGAGCCTCACCGTAATTGCTCTCTCCTGTTGGGCCACTGTTGCCAGGATTGTGGCAGGACAGTGTCTCAAAGCGTCATGATAAGAGCCAAGGTGGTAGTGTCACACACACACACACACACACACACACACACGACACAGACACACACGCGTGTGCACACACACACACACACACACGCACACACACATGCTACACACACACACACACACGCACACACATGCATACACACACTTCTCATCCCCCCCTGGTGCGTGCATACACACACACACACACACACACACACACACACACACACTTCTCATCCCCCTGGTGCGTGCACACACACACACACACACACACACACACACACACACACACACACTTCTCATCCCCCTGGTGCGTGCATACACACACACACACACACACACACACACACACACACACACACACACACACATATTGCTTCTACAGTAGGGACATATTCGGAAATTGATGTTTTGCCTTTAAACGAATACAGGACTCTCACTTTGGCAAAATATGTTGTGAAATGTACAGCTATGAAAGGTGTTAATGAAACAGAAATCTCTTTAAATCCATTTACTGATTACCCCAAACGAGCGAAAAAACATTTCCTGCTTGTCTACTATTGGCTCGTATTCTGCCCATTTGTTGCAGAAAACTGATTTGACCCTCGACTCTTTGGCAAAGATTTATCATACTGATCCAATCCCAAGCTGGGAAAGAAACAGGGCAACATTTGACCTTAATCACACTGATGCTAAAAAAGCTTATCATCCACATATCTTGTCATATTCAGCAAAGATGCATATGCAAAGCAACTATCCTAACCATCTTAAGGTATATACGGATGGATCATTGACAAAGAACAAAGACGCTGGATCTGCTTTTGTTATTCCATCACTTAAAGTAGATAAAGCATATACAATAGGTAAAAATCGATCTATCTTAGTCGCCGAAATGGTAGCTATACTAATAGCTTTGACATATTTAATTGATTTACCGCAATCAATCTTGCAAGTATTGTTATGTGTCGACTCGATGTCAGTACTACAATCTATCAAGTTTTTCAGTTCTAATTCTGAAAACTTTATTTTAAAGGAAATATGTTATTTAATTCATATTTTGATGTGCAAGGGAACTGATTTAACTTTTTCTGGTCCCTTCCCACTGTGGAATTTGGGGCAATGAATTCGCTGACAGATCTGCCAAAAAGGGAGCCAAAACTGAAATGAGTGCACAGTCACTTTCTGTCCCCTTGACTTTACAAGAGTGTCATCAAGTGTTAAAACAAGTGGCTTGGGACGTTTTTAGAAACAACCAGAACATCCCTTATTTGCAGGTTAATGCTGGAAATAGCCATGTTCTCAGCTTTGATCAGGTTGAAGGCATTGAACACCTGCAGGTTCGTGATATGTATCAGTACAGAAACTTTGTTTCAGTATTTTATAGACTGAAACTCGACGCATTCAGAACGAAATATAGTGCAGGAACAAAATGCGTATGTGGTAGGCAAACGTGTCGAGAGCCCACGTTTTATTTGATTGTGTGACTCTTAAGGCATACTTACCATGTTTATTAGGCATGACAGTGACTGATGTTTTTTTCTGATATTGATTTTGCTTTCAAAGTTACCTTTTGTTTAATGTATGTAGTCCTGTTAGATATTTACTATAATGTTATAAGTAGTAGTTATTCCATATTTTGCGTGCACTTCCACACACCTATGCTTCTCTCTCTCTCTCTCTCGTCTAATATCACACAATTTTGTGAAAAGACGTAAAAATGAAGTACTACTACTACACACACATATCTCATCCCCCTGGTGCACACACACACACACATCATCTCATCCCCCTGGTGCACGTGTACACACACACACACACACACACACACACACACACACACACGCACACACACACACACACATCTCATCCCCCTGGTGCACGCGTATAAACACGCACGCACGCACACACACACACACACACACACACACACACACACACACACATACATATATACAGTGACACGCTCACACCTGCACTCCAGTGGCCAAATGTTATTTAATTGTCAACAAAGTACATGCTCTGTTTTGGTTTTACTTCCAAGTTTTTCCAATTTTTCTCTTTGTAATCATTTTCAAGAAATATACCAATAAACAATAAAAATTGCAATACAGCGTAACATGTTACATGATGTAAACCATCCAACCTAACAATGGCAATATAATGAAAGACAGAAATTTAAATAAAGATTTAATATTTGTATTTGTGACAAAAAATATAAGGTAAATTGCAAATGTGCACATCAAAAGTACTTAGAATAAATATAACTTCTCACTAAACTGACTCCCATGTATATTACTAGAACATTCCACTGAGGGTATAAAGAAAAGAAAAACAGAACAAAGATATGTCATCCTAGTCTGCACACACACACACACACACACACACACACACACACACACACACACACACAGCACAGAACGAACAACCACTACTTACCTTTCAATTAAACATAAACAACAAAAGTGCAAACAAAAACACATTCCCTCAGAATAGAAGAGGAACCTGTACAACCACAATTGAAAAAAAATAAAACATTGTAGATTTCAAAGAATAATTATAACAAATACATTATAGACAAAAATAACAGCATTGTGGCTGAAGTGATCCAACGCAACAAAAGTTTGCTGCTACTATGTACCTTAAGATGAAAGTGGGAATGGGCACGAGAGGGATAAAATGAGTGAAAAAAAGGAATATATGAAACAAGGAAGAGATGTGTGTATACACATGTGCATGTGTGTGTGTGCGTGTGTAGTCATGAGTGTGCATGTGTGTGCATGAGTTTGCATATGTGTGTCTGTGTGTGTGTGTGTGTGTGTGTGTGTGGTGACAAGTGTTCCCAGGTGTACAATGTACATGAAAGCAATAACGCCTCTTTGCATGTAAGTGTAAGCACAAGGGCACACAGATAGCTTGTCCATGTACAGAGTGTATGCAAATAAGCACAATAACTTCGCTTCAGCAGCACAGAACCAGCCCCTTTACAAGTCTTCATTCTGGGGAACGTCAGAGCCTGCTTTCACGGAAGCCCCCTCTTCCAAGAGTGGTACCTCCTTGTAGGATTTTTGCTGCCTCATTTCTCGCAGCTTTTTCAGGTCGTGGGCGTAGTTCTGTTCTCTCAAGAGCTGCCTCCTCTGGTCCTCCAGTTCCTTCTGGTGTTCGTTCAAAGCACGAGTGGTCTGGATCAGGGACAGCAGCTCTTTGCGCAAGGCTCGGTTCTCCAGTTTGATGTGATTGGTGTGATCAGTTAGACACTGCATGGCTTCCTGTTGCGGAAACATACACATCTGATCAAGACACTGGTTATAAAACATGACAGAGAGAGTGAGACAGACAGACAGACAGAGAGAGGCAGGCAGACAGATAGAGTAAAGATTGGGGGGATGGGGGACAGAGGAAAAACATGATGTGTTGAACTGCATTTCATTTTTTCACCATTTTTTTTTTTTTCAGTCTCTCGCTCAACAACATTTCCTTCATGTCAGAGAAAAATTGGTATCAGGTGCACAGCTGCAGAATCATTCCAAGAGGATATGCATGTATCTGTCCTGATCCCACTTATGCCAAACCCTCTCCCACTGAACCTACTACTGATGATGAAAAGCATGCAGCTGCATCCTTTTGTGGGTACCTTGTGCCTACCTCTGTTGCGGGGCTACTAACAACCAATAAGCTCTTTCGGGAGTCTGGTAACTGCAAAGGTGGCAAGTCACGTCCGCTCTGTTTCCATACATCACTGTGTGTCCCACCATAGTGTTTGTATAGTGTTGTTAGAAAGACCGCACATCAGCCACCTAAGCCACTATCATCCTTAGTTGCGGCAGCTTCTACTTCCAAAAAGTCTGTGGTTGTCATTGATTGTATTGTCACAACAAGTGTCATAGAGAACTCTCTCTCTCAAATGCACACTCTTTCACACATCATATATGTTCAAATCATGTCTCGTGTGGCCATTTCTCCCTCTCTCTCTCTCTCTCTCTCTCTCTCTCTCTCTCTCTCTCTCTCTCTCTCTCTCTCTCTCACACACACACACACATGCACTCACTAACTCAATCATACTCATGTCCACCATAACAAATTCACATACACCAATGTATGGGCACACTCATACATTCTGTCATGCAAATACACACACAGACATATTTTGCACACACATATACATACGCACACATGTACATATACCCATTGATACACATGTGCACACATGCACTTATGTTTTTCAAGCAGTCCCACAACACTCACAGAGACAGTGTACAAAGCTATTTCATCTCCTGAATTCGAAAGTTTCACCAAACACAAAGGGACTGGTAAAAAATTCCCATGCATTCACAGACATACAGATAGAAACACACACACACACACACACACACACACACACACACACACACACACACACACACACACACACACACACACACACACACACACATGCTCACACACACAAACACGCATGCGCAGTGGCATTCCCACCTTGTTTGCTTCTTCTCCAGTGACTGAATGCGGCTGTCAGAGTCTTGCTGGTACTCGCGTTTCTGCCGCAGGAAATCGGCTTTCAATGCTGAATAGCTTGTGTATGATGAGACCGCATTTCGCTCACCTGACGTTCCAAATCTCGGATTTTTGTCAACTGTTCTGTTTGAAGGTTCTGAAATCAAACCAGAAAGTCAGCTGATTTGCTGCCATGAGGCAATGGTTATAGAATCACAAACCATGAATGAGCAGATCATGACTCAAGTTCCTCGGTTGCCTTTTCTTAGTCAAATTGTTAAGCATCCAGCTGACTCCTGTGCAATGCAAAAAGGATAAACCAGATGCCTTGGACGGCATGCATTTATGTCTCATCCATTTTAAAGTTGTCCTTCAAATGCGTTGTTTGAATTTTCTGATTGACACTGTATATTTTCTGGATCTGGTTGACTCTATGAAATACTATGAAAGAAGACAATTTTCTACAACCCTCTCATAAAGTCTCAAATCAAAATGGATCTGAACGGCATCAATTTCATCATTATCATTAATCATTATCCATAAAAAAAGAAAAGGGCAACAGTGCAATGAGCAGAGGGTAAATGAGGGAGGAGCACAAGAGTGAGGAAGAGAGAGGAAAAGGAAGGGAAGGAAGCTAACCGAGAGACCCTAATCTTCAGTACAAATAACCTGTTGATTACAGATCTGTAATAACTCTTGGTCTGTATGAGTTTCTGGTAAAGGTGCAGTGGCCTCCCTTCAAAAGTGACATCAGTCAATGTCATCCATTGGGCTATTTTTATCTGACTCCTGCAGGCTATCTGAAGTGAATTTGAGGACTCTAAGTCTAATCTGTACACTAGTACTGTTACTGGCTCAACTGCTTAATTTCTACAACTTATCTATTTAGGTTACACGCTACCCTCTGTTTGGAGTATGCTTGATGATAAACAGTGCAAAAAATGGAAAGATGTTCAAAATGGAATGGATTTAACGCATAACTATCAAAAGTTGCAACAATGACAGTTTTGACATGTTCATATTCGTAGTTGGATTATATATTGATCATCATTTGTGTATCTACTGATAGAAGGTGTAAACTTATGGTCAGCTGTTCTGCTGCAACAATGGATCCTAAACTGACAGTGGAAGCACAATACATGGTCGTTTTGGGTCAAAGAAATGAGAAACCAAGTTTGCAGAAATCCTCCCCACTTCACCCCACCTCCCATCCCATCCTTTCCCATCCTAACCCCATGTATCTCTGTCTGTCTGTGTGTCTGTCTATCTATCTGTCTGTCTGTCGAGCAATCTGTCCATATACATACATATATATCATGTGAAAAGATCTTTAAAAATCTATAATAAGAAAGAGAGAGAAAGTACCACTTCCTTCCATACTTCAGCCTATTCCAACTTATCATACATAAAATTATTTATTTGTTATTTTCCACATATTGGTTTACCAACCTTATATTCCTGAAGATCATTCAACTCCTGTTCAGTTTTCTGTAACAAATGCTGCTTTTCTAGCAACAAAGCTTCCAGGGCTGCAACAAACATGACACTGGAAAAATATACACTGAAACTATATCTCTAACCTGTAAAATGAATTGATTTTTCCCAATAACATCACCATATACCAGAACAAAAAGAGAAGGGAACAACTTTAGTGCTTATATGAAATCATTGTCTGCATTTGGATTGTGGGAAAGAAAAAGAGAAAATGACATTCTATGCGCATATTAGAACTTCCTTGCTTATTAGAATTGTGCTCTCTTCAGCCAAAGGACAAATTTTTCTAATTAAAACTTTTTGTCAACATATATGTTTGTAGGCCTATTCTGTGCTGATACCAGTAAAAAAATTTTAATCAGATATAACCTCCGTACAGGCAGATATCAATTAAATCCCCTTGAGATGATTGTCTGTCACAGTCTAAGAGTTACACTGATATAGTGGACCCATAAATTCACCTAAATGACTTGAAAGCTAGAGTACAAAGGTAAAATGGTTTCTTTGATTTCAGTGCCTTGAGGCACTGTCAAAGTCCAAATGATTATTATTCTCATGATCTTCAGTTCAAGCTCTAATCTAAATTAGTTTTGAAAAGAATATGATAAATCAGTCTAGTTAAGTAGACGAAAACATTTCTGTGACCTTGACCTTTATCCTAAACCATGAAGGACATTATGAGTTTCAGACACACTTTCCATCAACAAAATCTCATTACAGTCTGCATGGCACCTTCCGGAGGAAGACACTCTTTTATGCTGGCTCAGCGACTACAGAATAACATTTATAGTACTGGGGTTAGTATGTTGTGTCCTGTGTACACTGGATCAAACCAGGCACTGGTGAACACCACCATAGTGACTTCTTCTTTCTTTTCGTGTCCACAGTCATCATGCTGATTATTCTGACACTTCAATGTGTATGACCATTTATTATCCTGCTTTTAAGGCAGCCATACTCCAACTTCGGGGAAGGTGCAATGCTATGTGTAACGTGTCATCTATACCAATGGCCAAACTGGCCTTCTCTTCCGAAAGTTGGTGATAGGATTTTACATGTGCGCAAGATGTTGTAGTGCGTTCACACAAGGAACCTCAGTATGTAGTCTCATTCGAAGGACTGTGTGGGGAATGGAGTCAGAACCAATGTTAACTCCAAGGGAAAAATCCCCCTGTACCGAAACAGCCTGGCAGAGATGTGAACCCACAACTCCAAGATTACGAGTCCGATGCTCTACTAACTGAGCTATTCCGGCCCCTTGGCAGCTGTGTAATCTTTTCTGTGGTGGCTTGACCCATGACCACTTGATACTGACTGCTCCATGTGGACTGCGATGCAGGGGCTGTGTTAGGACAAAGCAGGGTGTGGATGTGCACAACGAAACTGGACTGAGAAGCATGGGATTGACGCCACTAGGGCAACATAGAAGATGAGACAGTTAAAAACAAAAATAATCTCATTATGATCGCTTGAATTTTTTTTGTAAGAGTTAGTGCACATCCTAAATCAGTTCATTTTGCTTCATGATCTTGGAAAATGAGAAAAGTAAAACTGTTAATCTTTAAAACTGTCACTCTATCCTCAGGTAGAAGTACCTTATGTTAGACTTATATCACGACCTGGTGTCAAGGTCAGCATTGTTGATTACTTCTGACTCTCTCTGAATAAAAAAGTTATAACAATTTGAGTATTTCACAACCATTAGCTCACACTGATAAAAGGAAAAAGGTGTTGAAAATTGCCATCTATATGGGCAGACCAAAACATTTGCATGTTTTATCAAACTCATGCATGTGGATTTAAGAAAAGAATAGAGAGAAAAAAAAAACATGAAAACAGCTTGAATTTTAGGAATGATTGATCATGTTCAATAGATGTTATGACTTTAATGTATCTAAGTTATGTATTCACTGGACAATTGACTAAGGTACTGATCTGTTCTGTGTGTGTTTAATTCAATCCAGTAATTGTCAGAAATCATCCATAAACAGATGCCTGGAGAGTAATTACAATTTTCTTGATTTTGTGACCTTGTAAAAAAAAAAAAAGTTACATCAAAGCTGGCCTATCAGTTTGCAACAAATCAGTGTCCATAAACACACACACACACACACACACACACACACACACACACACACACACACACACACCAGCACATGTGCGCACACACACACACACACACACACACACACACACACACACACACGACTGAATGACTGAAACAAGTTTAAAGTCAGGTTGTATTATTGCACTTGAGAGAAAATGCAAATAAATCTCGACAGTGTCATAGTGAAATACATTTTCTGCAATCACATACATTTGCATAGCTTTTGTATCTATACAGTTATGTTAATTGCCAAGATCGTCCACTATGGTTTCATCTAAAACCTGCCCAACTGTAATGTTTACTTCAGTGGCTCATGGTGTTGGAAGGAGGAAAAAAAAAAAGAAGAAAACTCATTACACCATTGAAAATCCACTTACTCAAAGCACCACTTGACACGAAAAGGTAACAGCTGAAAAAATATGCTTGCTGTAGTTGTTATTCATGCATGGAGTAAGAGTTAAACATTTTAGACTTGAACCAAGGCTGACGCCCAGTCTCTGAACGGCTGCAGGCAGCCATATGCATTTATGTGTGCGCAACTAGATAGATAGACAGATAGATAGACAGGCAGATAGATAGATAGATAGATAGATAGACAGACAGATTGATCAATCGATCAATCAATCGATCGATCGATAGATAGATAGAGATGAAAATATAGAGACAGATGGACATAGGCAGATAGATCGATAGGTAAGTAGATAGATATGTAGATAGATATAGATACAGATAGATCAATTGATAGATGGTAGACAGATAGACATAAATATGTACTAATTTCAAACCCTTTCCCAAATTTGTACACACACAGACACAGAATTCTTTAATATAAGAAGCAGTATATCTGACTCATATGAACCAAGCGCTTTTTTATTCAAATTAAGTCTGGTATTATGAACACAATACATCTCAATGACAAATTCTGTAAGTAAGTATTTCTTTTACCCTTCTTCTTTTCATCGAATTCCTCCTCCATGATTTGGCGTTGCAACTGAATGTTGCGTATTTCCTGTTTATTGTGATCACTGAGAGTGACGATGGTTGTCTGACGCTTGCTAGTTTTCTTTTCCATGTAGCTCATGTATTCATGCTGCCCAAAGGAAAGCAGTAATGACTATGTTGTATGCAATGACAATGAACAAATGCTTACATAATGCATCGTTAATGGTAATCTCAGAGATTAAAGTTTACCGCTAACTATTTTCACACACATGTAAGCACACACACATGCGTGCGCATGCGCACACCACACACACACACACACACACACACACACACACACACACACACACACACACTCACACACACGTAACTAAATTAGCTTTATAAACCATTCATCAAACTATCAAATTGCCAGATAAAAAACATAACACTTTCACAGCCTAGTGGTTATAAAAAACTGTTTTCTTTAGAAAGAAAGCTTTTTTTTTTTCAATGAAACTTAGGAAAAACTACTAATTAGGTTGAATCAGGCTCAAATCTGTATCATCAATACAATATTTGAACTAATATGTTAGAAAAAAAAAATGATGATAGTCAATGTACCTTTTCTATAATTAAGGAAATATACTACTGACCACTGTGTGTGTGGAAAAAAAAAAAAAAAAAAACTAGTAATATAAAACAAGAGTTTTGGTGATTTTTCAAAGAAAAACATCAGTAAAAATAGTCCAATGAAATGTCAAGCTTAAAAAAGACACATAGTAATATTCATGGTGACTCCTTCCTTTCCAATCAACACACACACACACACACACACACACACACACACACACACACACACACACACACACACATACACACACACACACACACACACACACACACACACACACCTTCAAACCTTAGCATTGAAAAAATCTTGATTATTCTGTCAGTGTAAAAAAGGAAAACTTACACTTTCAATGCGAACTTTCTGTGCTTCTTGTTGCAGCCAGTCATTTTCTTTTCGCCTTTTTATTCAGTCAAGAAAAAATGTGCAGTTCAAAAATCAAAAGGAACAAACGGAAAAAGCCTGCACAGACTGAAACCAGGGCAGACTTTACCAACAGTTACAAAAAAGATTAAACAGATCTGATACACACCACTGCAACATAAGACCTGCAGGGAAAAGTATATGAAACAATGTGAAGCAACTTTCATACGTTCTGTCCTTGCAACAAATGTGTTGAAGGGTTACTGGAAAACACATTATATCTCAAGCTAGTTTCAAATAATGCGACTGACATTTCAGCAGTGTCCTAGTTCAGAGGCCCCCTCCCCCCTCTTGTCCCACTTTAGCAGCCTCCCCTCCTGCCCACCAATGCCCCCCCCCCCCCCCCCCCCCCCCCCTTCCTTTGTCTTAATCACAATCATTGACAGTCTATAGAGAGATCACATTTCTGAAGTTCACATACAATGCAAAGTTTTATGCAGCACATGTTCTGGAAGACAGTTTACTGTAACAGCAGCAGGAAATTTTCTACAATGTTTTCAAGACCTTTTTTTCTTTTTAAAAGTGAATACAAATGAAATTTGCAAAAAGAAGCATTGGAAGAAAAAACTGATGGAGTGCTTATGGCAAAAATGGGAGAGATGATGTTGAAGGTAAAGTGCAGCAATAGTTATGAAGAAAACAGCAGAATTTAACAGTTACAACACAACAAAGCTTAAAACTTCACGATTGTATGCCCATGTGTGTCTATGCTTTTGTGTGTGTGTGTGTGTGTGTGTGTGTGTGTGTGTGTGTGTGTGTGTGTGTGTGTGTGTGTGTTTATTTGCATCTGCATGTGCAAGTGCAAATGTATGTTTGTTCAATTCTGCACTCTAAAAAAACAAAATTAATTTCCATTAAGGTAAACTAATATAGACACAACAATGACAAATGATATGTCAAAGATAAGGATACAAATCTTCCACTTTTGTCTTTGCATTCTCCAATCCTGGGTAACTTTGGCCAACCTGTGGACAGGATTGTCACAATTGTGTAAACAGAAATGATGGGAATGCTTTAAAATGTATTATTTGACCTTACATATGGCATCAATACTTAACTCATTATCACTCAGATCTATTGTTTGATGAGACAGAGCTATGAAAGACCAAACTGATAAGTCATGCTAATTTTCTTCACTATGCTAGTAGCAGAAAAAGTAAGGTCAGCAACAGTCTGATAGTTTTTTTCTTTCAAGTGCTTCAGTTAAGAAAACAAACCTTGTGACACCTGAATCAAACACATTTTTTTCCGGGAAAAGTCTTTATAACTGGAACACACACACACACACACACACACACACACACACACACACACACACACACACACACACCACATACATTTTTATATGCATGAATATATATTTTTAGACACAAATCACTCTCTCTCTCTCTCTCTCTCTGTCTGTCTTTCCCTCTCTCCCCCCCCCTTTCTCTTTGTGTGTACATAAACTACATTCCCAAGGCACATTTATGTATAACAAACAAACGAAACAAGTGTAAAACAAAAGCAATAAACTGAAATATGTTTTTGTCCTTAAAAAGAGCTATCAGATCCTAAAATACAAGAAAAACAGTAAAAACAAATGAATCTAGATATGCTGCTGAACTGCCTATGCTACAAACAAATTATTCATGGCTAATACACCTTTCATTTAAACAAGTCCACAATCTATTCAACACTGATCACCCAGGAGAAGGTCATACCAAAGAAGGAGAATAAGAATCACTCTCACATAGTATAAATGATGCCCTATAATATAAGTTCAAAGCATGTCTAGCACACCAAACACTAAACCAGTTTTACAAGTGCAAACAAAAGACAGTTCAGTACATTCTGTACTAAGATTGATGAGTCAGGTTTTGTGTTTCATGAAACAGGCAAGTCTTAAGTTCAGGTTTTGGGGGTGTTTAAGGTTTGAAATGTGTCTTAGGGAAAATAGCAAGGAGTGCCTGATACCAGGATCTTTGATAGTGGAATGACCATTAGCCAAATGGGATGTTATTAGTTTTTTTTTTTTTTTTCAATTTAACACACCATACTTTTTTCTACACTGGATCTGAGAGAGTGGGATGGCTGACTGATCTGAAGGACAGAGCAGAAACAGGATGGTAAAGATGCATCTAAACAATGGAAATGCAGCACAGCAATCTTGAATTTGATTCAAGACAATATTGGCATCCAGTGAAGTTTCATCTGTAGTGGAATGACATGATCTTTTCTTGACTTTTTGAGAATTGAGTGGACTGCATTGTTTTGAATTGTTCTTCAACACTCATACTGATTTATGTGTCACACTAACTACAGGCAGAACTCATTTTCCTTCTAAAAAAAAAAAAAAGAAAGAAAGCTGAGGAATGGAATCAACAAATGCTGCTTGTAGGTGTCATAAAAGCCGAAGCATTACTGCATAACACTGATGCATTAAGTAATCAAGCACATGTGGTAGTAAAACAAACTTGAGGCTTGCCTCACTGACACACCATAATGATGATCTGGAAAGAAAATATCTATTGGTTGTGCCAGTTACATATATTTTCCCCTTTGTCAGTCAAACTGGCCAGGCCTAGACGCTATGTTTCGGCAAGAAAAATAATAAGTTTTTGAAAGACCATGGCTGTCTCTGCCGAGTTTTCACTGTATTTTTTGGTTCAGGATCAGAATCAGGATTTTAGCTTTTAAAATCCGTCTTTCTTTATACAAAAAAATGTAATCCTTCAGTCAAGCAGCCAAATAATCTTCCTGATGTTTGTGTCAGCATGGGTTAGTGATGACGAGGACTGGGATGAAAATCATGGCGAAGTTCACCGACATGCAGGGATACTCACTCTTCTTGCAGCATAATCTCCTTCTCAGTTGGTTCTGGTGTTTTAGGTTTCTCTGTTGGAGCTGGCGTTTCTTTGCCCTTCTTCTTGCCTTTTTTACCTTTCGGTGGCATGTTTGCCGCTGTCTTTAGTAATGCAACACACACACAGGCAATCAACAGTTAAGTCCGAACAGCAGTTCACTTCAGGGAAAAGAGGCGGCCATATGCGTCTGAATCACCATACCAACACTGTTCAATTGTAGTTTCGTATCCAAAACAAAACACGACAAAATAAATCTATTTCACACACCCTTTTCAATGCAATACTTGTAGAGACAGTGTTGGTAAGTAAGAAAATGTTCTAATAATAGATGTTACTTTTTACGCTTCGCGAGAAAGAATTTCTTTACGAAACTGATAGCGGGTCTGAGGGTACGCTTGATTTTTGCAATTTTTGCCATTTTTTTTTTTTTAACACCAGTTTCATAGTACAGGGAGTACTTTACATGGGAACGAAAGAAATGCTGTCAGTGTCTGTCTTTCTGTCTGTTTGTCTGTCCGTCCGTCGTCAAAATGTGTTCCACTCGCTTCAGACAAAACTACTGAGCTTATCTAACTGAAAATCTGTAGTTATGTTCATTATGGGTCACGGATGATGCCCACGGCTATAACGGTCCATAATACTTTTTTCTCTTTATGGAATATCTCAGAAAGTTCTAAGCCGATCTTTCTGAAAATTTGTAGGTATGATAGAAAGATTACAGTGAATCCTAAATCACGCGCCCGAGTCGTCTGTAGAGCAGGAAAATATGATCACATTTCGCCACTACCTCACTCTCTTCACTGGCTATCTGTCTCAAACCGTATCTCATAACAAAATCGCAACTCTCACCTTCTCTTCACTCTTTGAAAATGGCCCTTCTTATCTTTCGGATCTCCTTAAAATCTACACGCCCCTCTCGACAACTACGCTCCTGTGCTGACGCCCGCCTTCTACGAATGACTCACTTCAGGACTACTACTGGTGAAAGATCTTTCAAGCTCTCCAGCGACGTGGAACAGACTGCCAGACTCTCTCAGACATTCAGATTCTATCTCTTCTTCTTTCAAGTCTAAACTTAAAACCCATCTATTTTCACATAATTAGTCAATGCTTGGGGGGGGGGGGGGGGGGGGGGGGGGGGGGGGGGGGGGGGGGGGTACTCATAGCTGTCTGGGCCTTTTCAAATGTAGTGTTCTTTGCACATATCATTTTGTCATACTGTTTTAAAGTATGTTCTCTATTACATGTATCTGTTGTATAATTGAACTTTATAGGATTTAGTTTTTTTGTAGCGATACCTGAAAATAAGTGAATGTCGTACTCATAGGATTTGTCAGTTTTTATAGTAATAGTATTAGTAGTTGGGTGTAATGTGTACTATTGTATATGAGAAGAGCGAGTGTAGTATGATTTTGTTGTAAAGCGCTTAGAGAAATTCGTTTGATTAGGCGCTTTATAATATTATTATTATTATTATTATTATTATGTTCACTATGGGTCATAGATGATGCCCAATGTTTCATTTTTACCGTTATACCATTACTAACGGCTATAACGGCCCATAACAGTTTTTCTTCTTTATGGAATACCTCAGAAAGAAACTTTGGCTGATCTTTCTGAAATTTTGTAGGAATGTTCATTATGGGTCACGGATAATGCCCGATGTTTTCATTTTTACCGTTATAGCCGTTACTAACGGCTATTACGGCCCATAATGGTTTTCTTCTTTATGGAAAATCTCAGAAAATACTTGGCTCATCTTTCTCAAAATTTGTAGGTATGTTCATTATGGGTCACGGATGATGCACGATGTTTTATTTTACCGTTATAGCCGTTACTAACGGCTACAACGGCCAGTAATGGTTTTCGTCTTTATGGAAAATCTCAGAAAGTACTTGGTCGACCTTTCTGAAAATTTTAAGGTATCTTCATTATGGGTCACAGATGATGGCTGATGTTTACCAGATTTAGCCGTTACTAAAGGCTATAACGGCCCTAAATGTTTTTCCTCTTTAAGGCTCTTTAAGGCATTCAAGGTAAACTGGGAGTGCGTTTATATGCTTTTCGTATGGCGAAAGCTTGGCTGTGTCTGGAGTGGCACTGTCTTCATCTGTCCGTGGGCAGGGTGTGGTTGGGTCTGTGGGGTGTGCTCGACAGCTGGAGGATGGTGTTTTTTGCCGGTGGGCTCTGCAGTCATGAAATACGGGCTGGTACACTCATGGGGATGCTACTTTAAGGCTGTTATGAGTTGCATCCTGTAGTCTGATTTACCTCTGTTCTGGAGCAGTTATGTCCCTTGATATCTTAATGGAGTGTGTGCCTGTGCGTGCCTGTACCCATCGTCAACACAGCGCAGGCTTCCAAGGGTGGTACAGAACTGCTCTAAAGGCAGGTTAAGACATTGCTTCCCTGGGTCCTCCCCAGCACCTTCGGGTGTTTTTTTCTTCATCTTGTATTTTTCCTGTGGACACCTTTTTCTTGTGGACACCTTGCAACTGCAATTCTGGTCGATGGCAAAATCGTAGGCTATAGTTTGATGCCGTGCGTAATCCCCCCCCTCCCTCCCCCCGTCCTAAAAACAACACCAACAACTTACAAAAGTCTGCGAAACCGTGCAAAACCTTACGGTGAAGGGGGGGGGGGGGGGAACAAAGGAACTGGAACACGTGACAGACGAAATCTGGGATAGGGACAGTGTCAGGAGAAACAAAGATGAAAAAAAAACGGTGTCATGATAAACACATAGAATTTAGTAACAGGGGTAATACAGAGACAGGAACACAGTGACAAGGGCAAAGCAGAAGGAAACACATTAACGACAGAGGAAACACTGACACGGGAACACAATGACAGAGGATACACCGAGATGGGAACAAAAAAGGGTGTCTACTTTTCGTTCCTCTTCAACAGCTAGACACAGCTTCCTCTTTCAAGGATGACAGCCGAATCTGATGTCATTTACTCACTGAATGACCTGGTTATCTTCAAGGATTTTCACAGCAGTCGTTGGATGACGCTCATCACCATATGAAATACAGGGGTAGAAATTAACATAATGCCAGGGAAAAAACAAAGAGACAGGAACAGAGAGACGGGAACACAGTGACATGGGAAACACGGAGACAGGAACACAGGGACAAGGAAAACAGAGGCTGGAACATGGTGACGGGGGACACACGCAGACGGCAATACAGTGACAAAAGAAACACATAGACAGGAACAGAGTTGTTTCTTTTTTTCGGGGAGGGGGGGGGGGGGGGGGGGGCACGCAGACACAAATACATTGATAGCTGAGGGTGCACAGTTCCAGAAAAAAAACACAGTGACGGGGAAAAAAATGACAGAGACAACACAGAAACATGAACACCGTGACAGAGGAAAACAAAATGATGAGAACACAGTGAAGAGGAAACATAGAGACGGGGGCACAGTGAAAGGGGACACACGAAAATTGGAACACAGTAACAGAGGAAAGAGAGAGACAGGAACACAGTAACAGAGAAAGAGAGAGAGAGACAGGAACACAGTAACAGAGGAAAGACAAAGACAGGTACACAGTAAAAGAGGAAACACAGGGACAGGAACACAGTGACAAAGGACACACTGAGACAGGAACACAATGACAGAGAAAAACACAGAGACAGGAAGACAGAGACAGAGGAAACACGGAGACAGGAAGACAGAGACAGAGGAAACACGGAGACAAGAACACAGTGCCGCAGGTAACACAGAGACAGGAACACAGAGCCAGGGGGAAAACACAGAGACAGGAACACAGTGTCAGGGCAAACGAAATGACGGGTACACAGTGAAGGAAAAACACGGTCAGGAACGCAGTGACGAGGAAACACATAAACAGGGACACAGCGACGAAGGAAACACAGAGACAGGAACGCAATGACAGAGAAAACACAG
>JADBJO010004018.1:85000-112500 GCA_016801955.1 Conus betulinus | reverse complement strand
ACACACACACACACACACACACACACACACACACACACACACACACACACATGTGCATGCGCGTGCGCGTGCAAACACACGCAGATGCATGCACACACACACTCACTGTGCACACACTGAAATGCACGCCTGCATGCACACACACACACACACACACACACACACACACACACACACACACACACACACACACAGTGCACACGTGAAGCACAGCACACACACACACACACACACACACACACACACACACACACACACACACACACACACACACACACACACACACTGCCTGAGCAAACGCACAGAAACACAGACACGCACATGTGCGAGCACGCATGCAAACACACACAGAGGCATGCACACACACTTACCGTGCACACACTGACATGCAATGCATGCGCGCACACACATATACACACGCGCGCACACACATAGTGCACAGGTGAAAGCACACACTGACACAGACACAGATATACACATAGACACTCACAGACACATACTCTCTCTCTCTCTCTCTCTCTCTCTCTCTCTCTCTCTCTCTCTCTCTCTCTGTGTGTGTGTGTGTGTGTGTGTGTGTGTGTGTGTGTGTGTGTGTGTGTGTGTGTGTGTGTGTGTGTGTGTGACTGAAACGAATTTATTGTTAGATTAATGTATGAGTAACACTCTTTTGTTTTAATGACATTTAAGAAAACAATATGAAAAAAACGGCAACTTTTTTTTTTTTTAATAATAAAACGGAATATCACACACACACACACACACACACACACACACACACACACACACACACACACACACACACACACACACATTTTTTGTCAAATAACTGCCGCGCTGTAGGTCACCCCCGAAGCTGGTCGTTCAGTAGGGTGGACGTCGTTTAAAACCGAGTTTGACATGCATTAGGATGAATAGGCCTACTACTTCCAAATAAACTTTTAAATTAGGCCAGTTGTATCTGCAAACACATGCTCCATTCATGAATTGACTTTTAAATCAAAACAAACAAACAAACAAACCCAACTTCAAAACAAGCTTTAAGGGCTCCTAAGCCAAAACATCATCTTATATTACGCAGATAAAGAAACATAACTGGTGCTGTTTTCGTATCTATTTAGATAAACAGAACTGTTAGAGTTGTCTTCCTCTCTAAGATTTCTGCTAACATCACTAGGCCTACCCATTTGAACGGGGAAAATGGCAATTTTTGCTATTAGTGCCTGTGGGGTTTGAACCCGGTTTTTGTTTTTGCCCTTCTTTTTGACAATGATGCGACTATATGTATGGCAATGGCAACAAAAACCACACCCTTGGCAAATCAGTATATGCTCCGCCCCCATTCTACGTTCTGTTAGGCTGTTATCCTCATGCCGGAAGTTGTTTGCTTCTGACGTCAACAGGAGGAGACTGCGACGATCAAAATGGCGAGGCTTCTCGTATGTTTGTGTATGGACGAAGAGGAGGCGACACAACGAAACAAAAGTCGACAAATAGATAAAACCTGAACAAAGAAAGATTGGCCTTGAAGAGAACAGTGAGGATTTTATTGCTTGGTGCAGGAGAAAGTGGAAAAAGTACTTTCCTGAAGCAGATGAAAATCATACACGGACAAGAATTCAGCGAAGATGCTTTGCTCGACTTTAGAACTGTGGTATACAACAATGTTGTGAAAGGAATGCGGGTCTTGATTGATGCAAGACTTAAGCTTGGAATTCCTTGGCAGGACGAATCGAAAAGAGCAGGATGCACAGTTTGTTTTCGAATGCGATACCAACATAAAACTAGATGCACGAGTATTTTCGCAGTACGTGGAGCCTGTTCGAAAGTTGTGGGGCGATTCCGGAATTCGACAAGCGTTTGACCGACGGCGAGAATTTCAGCTCGTAAGTTAGGCCTATATCATTCTTTTCTTTTCTGCTTCTTTCTCACCCCCCCACCCCCACCCCCCCTCCTCTCCACCCCTTAAACATACGGGAATGGGTATTGCAGATTTACTTCAACAACTTCGAAAAAAACAAAGAGAAAACCAACATTTTCAGATTGGTTGAAGATGACAACATCCTAACATTTTCAAAATTGATTGGTTGGTAAGATGTGGTGGACAACATTAGGCCGTCAACATGTTGTCTTTCAGTCAGGTGGGATAGGGGGTGCTGAGTCTGAGGAGGCAGATCGGTCTTGAGAGACACTGATGTGATTGTGAGCTCGGTAGCTGTGTCACTGTCAGGCAATGCAGTCAACCTTCCAGCCCTATGAGTAATGGCAGGTCTTGCCTGTGACAATGGGGTACAGCTTCTGGAGACAGGGATGGTCGGTGATGGAATGGTGCATGACTGTACAGTGTGATAAACATGGCTGGGAAACCATGTTTTGGTGTCAGCATGGTGGGCACTCCTTTTGGGGTTGGGTCTGAAATATTGGCCGTTCAGCCATGGTCAGTGGGGACTTTATCAGGGATTCAGGCGGTGCTCCAGTGACAACTGTTCTGCTCTCCTCTTTGAGGCAGCTTCATGCATCACAGAACCATCACCACCCAAGTATGAAAAAGGCCACAAGGTAGCCATGAAGACAGGGGGGAAGAGGTGAAGAATACCAACATCCGCCATCAGCTGACCTACACTACAAAGTGGACATTACAGGGAACAAGAAACAAGTGCTGGATACCCCTACAGTACGACAAAAGAAGAGGACCCAGTCTGGGTCTAAAACAAAATAAAACGGCCTTTGTCCAAAACAAGCCCTTAGACTTAGAGAACAAAAACCCTGGATACCCATACAGTAATAAAAGAAGAGGACCCAGTCTGGATCCAAAACCAAAGTGAAAAAAACACAGCCCCCCAGAACCAAACCCAGACTTTCTGTCAATCACCAGACAAGTTGCCACCCAAACTACAGTCTGTGTGTGTGTGTGTGTGTGCGCGCGTGTGTGTGCACAAGTATGATTATTGATTTATCTGTTCATTTATTAATGTTTAGTGGATGATGCACTCATATCCATGGCCCTTTGCAGTTAGCTGGGTTATATTATAAGCAACATTACCTTACCTTACATCAGGGTATACCATAGACTGATTGAGCTCCAGCTTGGTAACCGTAGGCTTTTGATGCCTGTAGAGTAGTTGTACTAGTAATGACGAATGGATTCATGATTCACAGGCACACATGTTCATGTGGGGCATGGGTGGTGGTAGCACTTGGTAAAGGAGATGCTTGACTGCAGGGGTTACGTACATGTATATATATATTCCTCCCACTGTGGTAAAGAGAGGTATATGTGGTCTCAGTATTCCTGTGGTCCTCATAGATATTTCATGGCTAGGCCACACAATAATAATGGAAGTGTGTTCATGTTCACTAGTGACTCTTTGATGGATAGTGTTACGGCTCATTCAGTCATTGGGAAGAAAGATTAAGTTTAGCAAGTCTCATAGAGTTTTATCATTTTGTTCAAACTGCATTCCCCAAAGCCACTTATTTACCTGATGAGACCTATGACAAATGATAAAATATTTCTTATCCTGGTTGTGATTTTTATCTACCATGTGATTTTTAGCTTCATAGGGCACAATTCCTCCTTTTTAGCATGATATGACCACTGAGGTTTGAAAAAAAAAAAAAAAGGTTTGTAAGAATGGAAAGAGCAGTCGAGCATGGCAACCAAGAGATGTAGAGATGCCGGAATTCAGCTCACTGAGTTTGTTGATAGATCTAAGACTAGGGTGAACTGTTGAGATAGCAATAATGAAACGCGAGTGAAACCCCCTTAACATGGATTGCAAACCTCTGTTCTAGTCTTAAAGAATGATTGTAGGTGGAATCTTTCCTTCTGGGAAGGGAATTCCTTTTTGAAGATTTACACAGAGATAGTTCCATATTCTATCAACACAGTGCTTTTTTCTGTCACTAGTGTCAGATTTGTTTCTGAATTATAACTAGTGTCTGTAGTGTAAGTATAGTTATTTAAATTTTTATGTGTTGTTAATAATGAAATGTCATGATTCTTCATATCTGTTGCATTTTATACTTTTCACTGTTTATACATGTGTTTTTTGTTTGCTTGTATTTTTATAATCATTTTGTTTTAAGTTTAATCTTTATCAGAATAGAAAGCTTTATCATCTGACACATTGTTTTAACAATCAAATCACTTAAGTTTGAATAGTGTTCATGCTACACATGACATTTGAAGATATGCACTTTTAGTTATTTTGTCATGCACTACATGTATGCTTTTAATTTAAAGAAATATTGCCATCACAAAACAGCAAATACACGGAAACAGGCTTTTACATGTTTTTTTCACTTTTGGACTTCCATCATGTCAGATAAAGGCGGGCTCCCCCTCCCCCACTTATTCCCCTGAAACATTCTTATCAGTCATTGTCTGGTTTGAAAGCTGGTTGGATTTCTCAATTTATACATATGTGTGTGTGTGTGTGTGTGTGTGTGTGTGTGTGTGTGTGTGTGTGTGTGTGTGTGTGTGTTGGGTTTGACAGATTTTTCACACAATGTTTAATGCACTCATTTTCGTGATGTTTGTTGCAGGGTGACTCTTTACCCTACTTCATGAGTCATCTGGACAGAATATCCGCACAGGTAGAGATCTGAACTGTTTATACAGGAGTTTTTTTGTTGTCGTTGTTGTAAATACCATTAAACATTTTTCAAAGTATATAATATTTTACAGCATGAGAAGAAAGTACAAGGAGAATATATAGAACAAACATGGTCTTTATGTTGGCTTATTTATAAACAGTAGAGTGAACTGAGTGGTGATCACAGATTTTGTTGTTGTTGTTGTTGTT
This sequence comes from Conus betulinus, assembly GCA_016801955.1. Lineage (NCBI taxonomy): Eukaryota > Metazoa > Mollusca > Gastropoda > Neogastropoda > Conidae > Conus > Conus betulinus. The sequence continues at coordinate 107,695 of JADBJO010004018.1, read as the reverse complement.
GTTGTTGTTTTGCTGTGATGGTGATTGTAATATATTAGAGATGGCAGGTCATCATCAGAAAAGCATGATTTTATTCAGAAGTACCTATTATTCTTGCAAGAAACCAATTCAATTTTTTTCACTAGATACACCCAGTAAGTTGTTATCTTTATACTATCCAACTTTTTGAAATAACAGAAAAAAAAGTTCTTCTTTTGGGATGCTGGCACCCTTACAGATAAGTTGTTCCACCAGTGTCCGGAATTCAGTGCAAGAAGTTTCCCTTTTCACTATTTTTGACTTGCTTGTTATCCCCCTTGCCTGTCAAGTGCTGTTTTTCAGGTTTCATGGCTCAGACTCCTGTCTTTGTAGTTTGTTCTCTCTGAGGAAAAACTCTTTCCCATATTGTAATGACTTTTTTTTTTTTTTTTGCTGTCCCAACCTCTGTGCCACTTCAGAGGCAGTGCACCCACGCCGTTCATTCCAACACCCCATCCACAGCCACAGCCCTGTGGGCCCCACCGCAGCCCTGGCACCGACAATCCACAGGGAGCAGTCAATGTCAAGTTGTCAAGAGGCAACCCACCGGAGTAGACACTGCATGCTGCCAAGTCACTTCAGTGGTGTTCACCAACTAAGCCCCCTACTGACAATAATAATTGCTTAGTCGCGGAGCCGGCATGAGTGAGAGCTCCCCCTCCAAAGGGCGCCACACGTCCATCCAACGACAACCCCTATGAACTTGCCGATACCGGTGACCCCGACGGAACCAAACCAAGGCCACATATGTGGAGAGGACATCGAAATTGAGGTCACCGTGAGAGCAGGGCATGAAGGGCCACAGAATTTGAGACTTTTTTTTTATGCTGATTGATGAGAATGAGGATGATTAAGATGATGCTACAGATTTCCATTTCGGTCTGAGACACATGACAGGGCTGTACTCTACGCTTCCTTTCATAATATATCTCGGTGTCAACCAGACCCCGAGAGATACAAGCACTTGCAGTATTGGTCAAGAAATTTGAGCAACACTCTCAGAAACGCATCCATTTAAGTTAAACTGTGTGTGGTCCCAGTCTTCCCAACTGAGTCCGCAGCAAACTCAACTCTGGGTAGGAGCCAGTCGGGGCAGAAAAAAACCACATGACTCTGATGGGATTTGAACCCACGACCTCCCAGCCAGGAGTCCGCGATGCTAACCACTTTTCCACGGCGGCTGGTTGTATTGTAAAGACTTGATTTTCAAGCAGACATTTATCTTTGTGTGTAGGTCTCCTGATAAAGACTTGATTTTGAGGGATACATTTTTCTTTATAGTTATCTATGGAAAGACTTAATTTTCAGGAGCACATTTCTCTTTGTCGGTAGTATAATATATTGAGTTTGCTTCCCAGCTAAGACTCCCTTTCTCTGAGTACCTTGTGTGTGTGTTTTATATGGACATTGTTACGGGGTTCCCCTATACTAAGATTTAAATATTTAAATCTCTGGAGTGGATGCTAGCTGCCCATTTTGTAGTGATTTTATCCTAAAGTTCTTTTTTATGAAGTTTTTTTTGTGTACCATCGTGATTCTTCACTTTTTAAAAAATTACAAATTTGAGTATGATAAAGTAGAGTATTAAGTCGAGCAGAGTGGCTGACACACACGGTACAATTTAGTCTTATTTGCCTTAGACTACAAAAAAAAACCACACAAAAAAACAAGTACATACTACACTTGATCACAACAAAAAACACCAGTTCTCTGCCAAATTTTCGTCTTTACTTGACTTCATCAGAGCTGTCACCATGGAACACCTAGTAGTCCTCCTTTGACGTTTATCGTGTCATACGTCATCGTCTATACGTATTTATTGGTCTCTCGTTTATGTCGTCAAATCTGGAAGATTTTTGTTCTGTTTCTTCCTTTCTCTCTCTCTCTCTCTTTCTTTTCTTTCTCTGTTTTTTTTTTCTTTCTTTCTTTCTTTCTTTCTTTCTTTCTTTCTTTCTTTCTTTCTTTCTTTCTTTTCTTCTCTTTTCTTTTCATTTTTTTTTTTCACACACACACACACACACACACACACACACACACACACACACACACACACACACACACACACACACACACACACAGAGTTTGTCCGAGTGGCAGCAGGGGAAGAATTGTGGACACCACGCCTGAGCTCTAGAGATGCAGATGCAAAGCATATAGCGCACTCCCAGGTTATCCTGAATACACGTGAGATATTCCATAAAGAGGAAAAAACATCTTGGGCTGGTGTAACCGTTAGTAATGTCTATTCTGGTAAACATCTAATGACTATAACGACCCATAACGGGTTTTCTTTTTTATGGAATATCTCAGAAAGTACTTGGCTGATCTTTCTGAAAATTTGTAGGTATGTTCATTATAGAATATAGGTCACAGATGATGGCCGATGTTTACCAGAATAGCCACTACTAGCTTTTTTTGTATTGGATATGACCAACTGACATAAAATTGAATCATCATTTCTCCATCTGTTTAGCCCAAGATTGGTTGGGTGATATGTTTGTTTTTTTTTTTTTTGGAAGATGGGTCTGTTTTCAGCTTTAGTTTATGATTCAGTTTGTCATGAATCAGTATTTTCACACTTTCATAATCATCTTTACAGCAATGATGAGTTCTGCAATACTTCTGTAATTTTGTGACTGCTAAAGTGAAAGCAGTGTTTGTTCCCTGTAACATGGCATGTAAAATTGACATTGATACCTCAGATGATTTTTTCCTAAAAAGAAATGTGTCTCGTCTTAAACTAAGGGCAAAGGCATGGTCAGTGTGATGGTGCATGCTTTTTGCACTTTTTGGCCATTTTGATCCCAGCAAGTGCTTTCCTACTGAAGAATCGAGTTCCTTTACCATTTGAGTCGTCTGCTGTGTCAGTCCCCTGCCTCAGCTTGTCTGTATGAGTTATCAAGTTCAAGGTTGGAGGCAAAATTTTAGGGTTGGTTGGGTGGCTCAGACCAACCTTTTTTTGTTGTTAGTTTTTTGTATATGTAGCCACCATTTTGCCTAACCCCCTCAGATAAGCATGCAGGTTACATAGGGATTTAATTCATGTTGTTTACAGCCTAGCTGAACTCAAGGTGCTGTATCAGAGCTAAATTGCATAAGGAAAGATTGTAAGAGAGTCTGTGTGTTTTGCATTTACGAATGTATCTACACCAGTGAGTGGGTTTTTAAAATCTGAGGGTACATCCATTTCTCATTCTGTACTCCAGCATTTTGTTCTGTTCTTTGTATGTTTGAAGGTTTTTTAAGAAAAGAAACTGTCACATAGCTGATCTGATGATGATTAAACTAGGAATGAAAAAAAATGTGAACAGAATATTGATGTAACAGTAGACTGGAGTTAACCACTGTCATCCGAATCTATAATATTGAGAATATATACAACTTTGAAACTAGGAGAAACACGTTTTTTCAAACCACAACTCAGTGGTTTATAATGGTAACGCACAAGTTTGAAACTAAGCAAGAAGAAGAAATGTTTTCATTTCCCCTACGTCTGATCTTTTGTTGATAATTGCACAGTTTTGATTGGTAAGTAAGTATTCTTAAGTTACGAATTTTCTGTGAGTGAGCAGTTTTACATGTAGTCTTAGTCATTTGTGATTGAGTCCTGTAAATTATGCAATATGTCATACATGTATCCTTGATCATATGTGCAGAATTATTGCCTACCACACAGGACATCTTGTTTGCCCGCAAGGCTACTAAAGGAATCTCAGAGCACAACATCTCTGTCAAAGGAATCCCGTTTCTCTTCATTGATGTTTGTGGTCAGAGGTCCCAAAGGCAGAAGTGGTACCAATGTTTTCAAGATATAACATCCATTCTTTTCCTGGCGGCTGCTTTCGAGTTTGACCCAAGTTCTGGTGGAAGACCGCAAGACCAATCGCTTGCAAGAGTCATGTGACATTTTCGAGACAATTATCAAACAACAAGGCTTTCTGTAAAGTGTCCCATTATTCTTTTCCTCAACAAGATGGACTTGCTTGAAGAGAAGATCAAGCGTATCAACATAGGAGACTATTTTCCATCGTTTCCTGGAGACCCCAAGGACATAAATGCTGTGAAGCAGTTCGAGCTGTTTTTTGTTCGACTCGCGACGTCGGGAACATCAAAAGCCTTTGTTTCACCACTTCACAACTGCTGTGGACACAGAGAACATTAAGCACGTGTTCCAGGATGTGAAGGACACCATCCTACATGATAATCTTCGTACACTGATGTTACAGTAGTGCCATAGTAAGACTCCATTCGTCATCTGCACCCAGCTTGGATAGGTTCAATCAGCAGCAGAGTGAGTGTGGTCAGATGTGTGCATGAATTTGTGAAGGACATTTGCTGAAAAAGAAATGGATTAATTTGGAGATGGATGAGTGCCTTTCCGGGATTGCTGGGATGGTTTTATGTCTTTAAATTTAACCTCCTAAAAGTGTAATGACTTTTTGTTATTTTGACAGTAAGCAGTCTTTCTGGACCAGTGTGTTCAAGTGTATGAAAGTGTACTTTTTTTTTTTTTTAAGGTAGTTTATGAATTTTTAGTTTTTATTGATGCATTGGTGCCTTATTTTATTTGAGCTTTGATATCTCTTTCTCCCCTTGCTCTTCCTCCTAATGCACTCACACACACACACACACACACACACACACACACACACACACACACACACACACAGAGCTTCTCTCGGTGTCTCTCTCTCTCTCTCTCTCTGCTCTCTCTCTCTCTCTCTCTCTCTCTCTCTCTCTGCTGTCTTTCTCTCTTTCTCTCTCAAAAACATGCATGCATTCAAGCAAAAGTGCCCACAGGCTTGATTCTTCCCCCATTTCATATTCCCACATCTAATTTCTTTTCTTTTTTTTTTTTTTTTTTTTTTTTTAACTCTTTCCCAGAATGTTTAATGCCCATATTCCCATCAGTTATCACATGATTACCAATATATAAGAGTGTGTTGATTGTACTTATTATCAGCGTATTCTTCTGGTATGAAAGGCTCAAAATATCATCATTTGAAATATGCTGCAGTCTTTTTCCCATAAGGATTGATTAAAAATACAGACATTCAACAGTCGTTTGATTTAATTCTCTTTTCCTCCTTCCAGGATTTATTTCTCTTTTCCTCCTTCCAGTGACCCATTAAATGCCACTTCATAATTTTATCCTGCTCTCACACAAAATGTTTCAGTATTTATGTGAGATTTTCCCGAATAATAGGTTTGGCAGATTTTAATAATCAAAACAATGTGATTAAACTATTGAAAGATTTTCATCTTTGTGCAGTGTATTTTGGGTATAGTTAGCATCGCAGCGCCGATCCCTTTCCAGGTTTAAACATAGTCGAAATCCTCCAAGTAAGTGTGTCACCCTTGCCGTGAATGCTTGGCTTTTAATATCAAACTTCATAGGAACATTTGTTTCACATTGGTGAGTGACTTCACTTTGGAAGCTCATAATGGAGATGGGTTGTATTAAACAAGATGAGACACAAAGGTAATGATGTTTTAATAACAAGTATTGGAGAAATGAAACAGGTGTACAGTTGTTGCTTCTGTGTTGTATTGTCCCTTAACATTGAGTTGTAAGGATACTGTGACAGAGGTTTGGGTAATGGGAGAACCCCACAGCCTCTTGCCCTTGATCATATACAACAGGGTAATGTATTGTAACTTTTTTCGTACTCCCCACCCAGGACACATGTTTGGCCAGCCTCAACTGGGTGGCCTGCTCTCAACTGTGCCCTGTGTTGTAGGCTGTGGAATGGCCTTGGACTTGAATTGTAAAATCATAGTTCACACTATGTGTTCACATTGCCTGTGTGTTTGATATTTCCTTTTTGATTTTAACTTTCCTCCTGCCTCCCATGTCCCATCCTCATCCTATTCATGTGTAAGTCCTTGTTAAGCCATCAGTTGTGCATTATTTGTTGCCTCTGTCCTTAAATAAGTGTTGTTTCTTGACTGTGGCTTGGTATCAGCTTAATAACTAAGAACAGATGCTGCTTCAGGTGCACTATTGTGTTTTGAAAGCTTCCACATCAACAAGACGAAATGCAGCAGCCACTAAGAGCTTTTTTTTTTTTTCTTCAACTTAGAGTGAGAATTGAAATCCATTATCAACGCATATTTTTCCTGTATCATGTTATGGCCCTGACCTCATCCAGCTGATATTATTTGTGTGTGTGTGTGTGCACACGTGTGTGAATGTGTGTGTGCCTGTGTGTGTGTGTGTGTGTGTGTGTGTGGATGCATGCATACATGTGTGTGTGTTGGAAAGATCAATTTTGTCTTTTGTGGCATAGTAGGCAAATAAAGTCTGGAATGTTTGTACAGACATTAAGATTTGACTGCCCTATGCTTGCCTGTTGGATTATGATGTTCACCTCTTTGGTGATTATGCAGGCAAGATTTGCTCTTCAACATAAACCTGACCATTGCATTCACATATGACTTTATGGGTTTTACAGTTAAAGTGAAATTTGTAAGATTTATAGATAACAAGATGATACGTTTTTTCGTCGTCGTTGTTTTTTTTTTTTTGGTCCTCACAATCTTTTTTGTTAACGTGTGTGTGTGTGTGCATGCTTGCATGTGTGTATTATGTGTTTGTATGTGTGTGTGTGTAATACAATCAAGAGAGAGTGTATTTAACCAAGTGAATTGTTATTGTTAATACTAGTGTCAATTTTATTTTACTGTCTATGGTGATTTTACTCATCGGGTGACTGTTGTGGTTGGGGCAATAAAAAATGGCGTTCCTTGACTGGCCAGATGCTAAACTGCTTTTAGGCTGAAACATGCTGCTCATGACGTGCCTGTAACATCCCAAGCACTGTGATAATTGGCAACTGTGTGTTTTTGTGATTTTTTTTTGTTTGTTGCTTTTCCATTTATTGTTAGTGTCTCTTCTTTTTATGCAGGCTGTGTGAAAATCATGAAAATAGAAACAAAAATAGACAAAAACAAAAAATGGAGTAAGACTATAGCTCCCCTCCCCCTTTCTCCCATGTCTGTATAAAAGTCACCCCCCCCCCAACCCCAAAGTTTGTATATGTATACATATGTACATGTGATACATAGAGAAGTTGTTCTCCGATACAGGACCCTGTTAGGGGTCAGTGCCTTTCATAAAAAGCCTTACATTTAAGTTTGCTTTATTTTACAAACATTCCTATGTGCCTTAAATATATATGGTATGAATATGAACCTGTTACATGATTCATTCAAATGCACCAGAAAACCACAGGGAAATTTTCTTTGAAAAGAAAACGAGGGCCAGAACCGGGCATGAGAACATCAGCCAACTTGAGAGAATGCTTTGATAAAACTACAAATGAAGTCAGTTTGAGAAGCTTCATGAGAATATTCAGCTGCTTCCCCCACCCCCCTCTCCTCTTGGACCCAGTGTTGGAGAACAGCTCATTTTATACATATGTGTGTATATGAAGCTTAAAGAAAAGGGGAATAAAGGCATAGATATTAAAAAACTGTTACTGACAGTATGGGAAGTGCCTCGTTTTGTCTGGTGAACTTGAACTATTTGTTTGGCGTGTCTCCAGTGTAAGACTTACGGGAGAGCCCAGCCTCTTCAGTGGTTGTGTTAAGTCCTCTCTCTCTCTCTCTCTCTCTCTCTCTCTCTCTCTCTCTCTCTCTCTCATTTCCAAGCATAATTAGGTGACTGTTCAAATAAAAATGTCAGACTTTATTTTCACATAATAGAGCATTATTTTGATTAGAACACGTCATGTTTGGAACCCTCAACCTCCTCCTCTCTTGTATATTCCTGTAGGTCTTCATATATGGCGCCATTCATTGTCAGTTTCCATGTAACCATTTTAAGATATGTATGCATCTATGTGTGTGTGTGTATTTGTTCTTAACAAGTCATATGTTGTGAATCAGAATTGTGTGTTTGTCTGTGTGTATGGGGGAGAGGGGGAGTTTAAATACTCCAGCTTCATTGTGGTTGTTTACATCCCCATGTCCTCTTCAACAAGTTGAAGGTGCACCCAAGTATACATTATGGGATGAATGGATGGGGTGGGGGCATTGAGCTGTCAGTCTCTTAAGATCCCCACAGGACGGTCCCTCACTCTGATACATAGCAAAGCGTGCTCCCTCACATACAAAGAAGCACACCTGCATCATAACTCGTACATGACATACAAGATGATACTCATTTCTGCCTCTGTATTGTGTGCTTGTTTTGTCATGCCCATCCAGAAGTTCAGTCACTCTCATGAACTGGAAAGTGCACAAGTGTTTTTGGAAGGACACAAAAGGTTGGAAACAGGTTGGTAAGATTCCTCTTGCACACATTTTCACCCTTTGCTGTGCTATCTGTGTAGCAGTTCTCAGTAATCTGTACAGTAAACAGACCTGGGGAGGATTGTGGCATGATTGGGTATACAGTGAACAGTTCACTGAACATAACATCGAAAGGTCATTCATCGGTAGCTGTTAATATAATGGATCTGCACTTGACAGGAAATTGAGGATTTTTACCCCTAAGAGAAATAGGACTTCTTATTTATAGAGGCTTTTTTTGGGGGGGGTTGTGGTGTTCTTTGTTGTGTTCTTTTAAAGATTTTCAAAAAGGATACCCCTATTTGGTTCAAAGAGAATTGCACAACATTCATACCGAACTTGAATGCACACACTTTACCAACAGATGCACGCTTCTCTTCATAAGGACTGTAAAAACTCTCTAGAGGGGACACTCATGCTGGTTCTGAGACTGTACAGTTATTGTTGTCCATGGGTTGCTTCTTAGCAGATGATGTCCATCATATGCTGGATCAGGACAGGCACCATCGACCATCCTCAGCATGACTCAGCAACTGTGCAGTGTCTCATCTGTTGGGTTGCCTCATGGGAACCTGATAAAAAGTGGTATCAGTTGTTACTTGTGGCGTGCTGGGGCCATGACTGAATGATCCAGAATATGGCTGAGATTAAGGCACCCAGACTGTGTAGGGTGGGAGTCGTGTTGCTGAGAGTGGGTGTTGGGCTATTCCTATAAAAATCCTTCATTAACAGCATTGAGGGACTCTTATAGTCCATCTTGAAAACAGAACCATTCAGATCCTTTGATGCCTTTCGTTTGCTGATTTGGATTCATCAGTGAGACAGTTGATTGTGACGGTGCCCTCATGACATCAAATTGAAATATGCCACAGTCTATAATTCTGTGGCATTCTCACCTCCCATGGGTTCAAAAACAGATCCAAGGGCACCCAAAATCAGCCAGTGAAGGGTAACAAAGCCATAATACAAGGTAATAAGAAGCTGAAAAAAAATAACAACTAATACATCCGCTCGCATACATAATTCTCTCTCTCTCTCTCTCTCTCTCTCTCTCTCTCTCTCTCTCTCTCTCTCTCTCTCTCTCTCATACACACTTTTTGAAAGCTATGGACAGTGTAATTCTTATGAAAAAAAATATGTGCAGGTGATATGAGATTCCTCCCCTCGTTCCCATCTCCCTCCACCCACCCAGCCCCCTACCCCCACCTCCTGTCACCTTTCTTTTTTTGCAGTTGAAGACAGCACACGTCTCTGGGTCCCCCTCATACCTTCAGGTGCATCTTTTCTTTCTTGCACCCAATGTTGTTTTTTCTTTTCTTTTCACAGTGTTTTAAAAGTCTGACAATAGCCTAGTTTAAAACAGTTCAGGTTTATAGAAGAACACTAAATTTGACAGTGTCCAGTGTCGGATTAAGACCTTGACATCGTACACCGGAGATCGCCTGTGTCTTCTTACTTCATTTTGCTGTACTTGTTGACTTTTTTCCATGGCATTTTACTTCTTGTTTTTTGTGTGTGTGTGTGTGTGTTTTTAATTATATAAAGTTTATTGGACCATTGGCTGTAAAGGATTGTATATCTGATATATTTTCTAGGCTGAGAAGTCTGGCCTTATCTGTGTTTTTATATTGCTGTTTGTGCCTTTGTTTTATGCAACACTGCTTACAAAGCCTTTTCCTATTGAATTTAAATTGTTTGCTTCCTTATACGTGGAATTTTAAACCTCAAAAACTGAAATATTTTGCTGATTGGATGGTTATCTTTTTTTTTTTTTAAGTAATAGAAATATTTAGCTGATAGGTCGGTTATCTTTTTAATTAAAGTAATAGTAATGTTTAGGTGATTGGTTGGTTATCTTTTTTAAAGTAATTTTTTACCCCTATATTTGTCCATCTTTCTCATCTGTCCATCTTGTTCCTACTCTTCCTCTGTTTTACATTTTCCCTTAGTTTCCCTCTTATCTGGTATTGCCAAACATAAAAGAAAAATTACAGCCAGACAAAAGAGACAAACAAGTTACAAGACAAAACATGATGCATTTGGATCTCTCTAGTCTTCAGTCTTTTAAAGAAAAATCAGGCAAGAAAAGAGACAAACAACGAAAGAAAAACATGATGTTTGGACTGCCAGAGAGACAAACAAACTATGAGACAAAACATGACGCCTTTGGATCTCTTTAGTCTTCATCAGACAAGAACTTTAAAGAAAAATTACACTGATCAAAATAGACAAATTATAAAGGCAGACCATGATGCGTTTGGATCTCTTTAGTCTTTTTCAGGCAGAACTTAAAGAAGAATTACACCGAACAAAAGATACAAACAAGTTACAAGACACAACATGACACATTTGGATCTCTTTAGTCTTCTTCAGGCAAGACAAACAACAACAAAGAAAAAAAAAAAAAAAAAAAATAAAAAAAAAAAACAATCACTCACTTATCTCCACAGATTGGGTGCAAAACAAAATTTTTGTGTCCAGTTTTAGGAGATTGTTGATTGCTTTGTCTTCTTTTTCATGGTCTTGAATGTTATTTGTCTAGCCCTGGAGAAGACCAAAGAGGTCAAACACTCCCTGTTTCGCCTTGTAATTTGCTTGTCTCTTTCATTTGGCAGCAGTCATTTTCTTTAAGTTTGTTTCAGTTTCCGCCTGCAGTCACCTCCCATTGAAAACTTACCTCATATTGCCAGTTTTTCAATGCACAGAGGTGTATGATTTGATTGTGCCTTAATGAAGTAATCCACTCGATAGACTCATATACATGTAAAAGATCATTTGCAATGCAATATGTAACTTTTTATGACTGTGTCAAGTTTCTAACAAATCAACCCTCATGGCACTGAATGATGCAATTGTGTACGCTGCTTTGTGAGGCTGCACTTGTGCCACATTTATGGATCTGTATGGATTTCATGTCTTTGTTATGGGGGAAAAAAGAAAGTTCATTCAAGATGCAAAGGAAAAATGATTGTCAGATGACGTGACTGGTCCAGGAACCCCTACATTCTGTAACTTTTGGTGCTGAAAGAGTTATAATTTAAATTCCCTAAACTCGGCAAGAACAAAGCATGATTCCTGCAGAGAACAGTTTTAAGCTGTTGGTCTTTGTTATTGTTTCTGATAATGTGTGAACATTTTTATTTGTTTTTCTTCATTTTTATTTCTTTTTTTTTTTTTTTGCCTCAAGTTCCTAGAATTACTGAAGTCATTTCTGACATGTTATACTGTGTTTACATGGTCTTATAAATATAGAAATGCATGCTCAAGTGCACTTGCACCTCCCCCTCCTCAACGCACGCACGCACTTGCACACTTCCACACACACACCCACACACACACACACACACACACACACACACACACGCACGCATACAGTCATTCATACAAACAGTATACAGAAATGCTGATAGGTGAATGCACACATACTTATGTGCACAGTGGCATTTACTTGTGCACATATTCACTCATATACATGCATGCACACTCTCTTAGACACATACATGCACACACACACATGTGCATGCACACCCAGACACGCTCAAGCAACATGCTAACATGCACATGCACACACACACACACACACACACACACACACAGAGTCACACACACGCACACAGTCACACACACACTGCTAGAATGCAGTCCAACATAGTTTTGAAAATACGAAACCATTTCAAACTTCAGTGAGATGTTCAGAAGTGCTGCTGTATATTTCATTTATGATATTTCACAGATCTGGCGTTAATCTTCACATGTAATGTTGTAAATTTCACACTGTAACATGTACATAACCCAGTTTGAATGAAGCTTGAGTGAATTTGTAAATACATCAATTTTTATACACCCAGACTTGCACAGATCTGGCAGTAACTGGTTTGGTGTGTTTATTTGCATGCTAATGTTGTATCATTGTTCTGTTCACCTGAACTGTGCATTAAATATTTTGTTATGCAAGGACTATTTTCTTCAGCACTATAATGTATCCGGTACAGGGTATCTCATGCTAACGAAGAGCTGACATGACATTTCTTTTTTGGAGCTGGTGAAATTAGAAACACTTCCATTTCTCCAGGCTGATTTTTGAAAATTTGTAGTCGTCGTTGACTCCAAGTCATCTTGTAGATATTACAACGACCAATGTTTGCTTATTTTCCTAAACTCTCAGACTATGTCATGCTTCAGAATATAGGCACACGCATCGATTTGTAAGAGAAAGAAAAGAAATTTCAATTTTCATCCACAAGTAAGTCATTATCATATATACTTTGAAATATGGGATGCATAGATTTTGTTTTATTTGGGGGCCGGAATAGCTCAGTGGTAGAGCACTAGATTCGTAATCATAGTGATCCTGGGGTTGCGTGTTTGGATCTCCGCCGGGCCGTTTTTCGGTGTGGGGGGGATATTTCCCTCAGAGTTAACATTGGTTCTGACTCCATTTCCCTCACAGTCCTTTGAATGAGACTACAAACCGAGGTCTGTGTGTGAATGCAGGCATAACATCTTGCACACACGTAAAATCCTATCGCCTGCTTTCAGAAGAGAAGGCCAGTTTGGCTGTTGGTATGGATGACATGTTACACATAGCATGCACCCTGCGTGAGAAATAAAAGAATGAAGGAAGTAAGGAACTTCAGTGAACGATATCAAACGATATTGACTAGATGACTCCGGGGAAACCGACTGAATGAAGCGCCAACTGGCAGTTCTTCAGTGGGCTCTACCCAGGTAGGCAGCCCGTTGTGTAAACAAGAGTGTGGATTGTAAAACACTTAAAGCTTGGTCTCTAGCCGAGGATAGGCGCTATATAAGTATTAATAATATAATAATATAATAATAAACCAAGTTTATAACTCTGCTTCATTCTGTCACAATCCTGTCTTGGTGTTCGAGCAAGATTTGGTTAATCTCTGTGTTTTTAAGTTGTTTTGTGAGTTTCCTGTTCAGAAGCAGCTTTTCAGTTTTTGGTTTGTTTCTCTTCCAAACTGTTTTTACGTTGATTTGTGAGTTTCCTGTTCAGAAGCAGCTTTTCAGTTGCTGGTTTGTTTCTCTTTCTAACCATCATCATTTGAATTCCATGCTGTATAACTTCAGTGGTCGAAGTGTCACTGTTTCATCACCCATGACACCATGTGGTACATGTGACGGAAATGATTTACTTCAAGTTCATGTGAAAAAAGAGACATAAACTTGTTGATTTGTCCATACCAGTTTATGCATGTTACAAAGTGAGCCTGGCATTAAAGCAAGCAAATGCTTCTGTGTTTAAAGCACATAGAGCTGAAACATCATGTAATCTTTGTGCTTAATTGGTGCTTACACTGTATACTAGATGTTTTGAGCTCTGTTGATATGACACCAAGTGTGACCGCCAGTCAGCTTACAAGTTCTGTATGCAGTTGGGTATAGAACTGATGTAGTTATACGTAGGGCATTTAAAAATAGACAAACCCTGGGGAGAGAAGGGAGGAGGGGGAGAGAGAAAGAGGGAGGAGTCGCCTTTTTAGTTGGGTCCCGTATGCAAGAAATATTTTATTTCTATGTTACAGAATCTGGTTTTACTTTTAGGTAGTTATATTTTCTGCTCTTGTTTACTGCATCTAGAGGTTTCCTGATATATGATTTTTATAACTTTTTCTTTTTCTTTTGTGTGTGTGTGTGTGTGTGTGTGTGTGTGTGTGTGTGTGTGTGTGTGTGTGTGTGTGCATGCATGCATGCATTTGTGTGTAAAATTTCATATGTTTTGCCGTCTTGTTGGATGAAAGCAGAATTTCAAATCTGATCACCTAAAGGAAAAGCTGCTGGTTGATAAATGCTTCCACCATTGCTCAGTTTGCTTCTGGAGCTTTGACTCCTGTGCACAGTTAATATGACCTGCCTTCAACTGTTTATGATATGTAAAAGTGTGTGAGACTGGTGGCTTTGTTATTAATTTGGAGATAATTCGATATCTTCGATGGATATATGTATTCATGTGTGTGTGTGCATTGTTTGACATCGTTTCACAGCAACTGGAAATCAAAGTAATGAATCACTTATTTTTCTTCTACTTTAAATCAAAGAAAGGAGCCAAACGATTTTTGGTGTAAATGGATTGCAGAAATGCTAAACATGTCGGCTGTACTTTGACTTAGTCTCAAAATTTTTCCTTTTTTATTTTCTAAATGTAAAGGCGAAAAGGAGAGACTGTTACATGTGGGCATACTCTTTATTGGTTCTTATGCTGATATCATGTTTTTTTTTTTGTATTTGTAAATTCTCCTAATGCTTGTATTGTGTGTGTGTGTGTGTGTGTCTGTGTGTGTGTGTGTGTGTGTGTGTGTGTGTGCATGTGTGTGTGTGTGTGTGTGTGTGTGTGTGTGTGTGTGTGTGTGTTATGCAAGAGTCTTCATCCCACCAAGCTGGTCAGAGCAGAAAAAGTGTCCAGGTACAGGACTAGTATTTGCTCGGGGAAACGCCATTCAGTAGTGGCATGTACATTTATGATGGTGGATTACTCCTGTGGACAATTTCTGTGATTATGGAACAAACAGCTGGTTGAAAAGTTGTCTCTGAACACACCACATTACTTCGCTGCAAGAAGGGGCAAAAACAATTAGAGGTATGTGGTTGTGAAACAGTCATAATGCTCATTGATACATGTACAGTGTGATTGATTGTTGCGCCAGCTTGATTGACCAAAGTTGTGAATATCAGCATGCCATTCAAGAAAAAAAAAAGTAAGAAAAGAAAAAAAAAAAAAGGAAAATGTGACTGATGTGCAAAGAAGAATCTAATGTGAAGACCAGTGGTATTGAAGAGAAAAAAAGAAAATCTGTTGGTCTGTGCTAACACAACCCATCTTTGCACACACACACACACACACACACACACACACACACTCACGTATATATATATATATATATATATATATATATATATATATATATATATATATATATATATATATGCTAATCCTGTTGAGATGTTCATAGGTTTATATTTCAGATGCTTTTAGTTGTAATCACACATTTAATGTGGTGGCATCATTTCAAAGCAATTGTACCCTTGTGAACTTACTGTTTTGGAATCCATACTGCTTTACTGTTGAAGTTTTACCTGGGGAATGTATGTACATAAACAGGTATGGAATGCCTTTCCTTTCTCTCTCCCTTCTTGTTCCCCAGAAGGATCAGGCTGGGAGGCCTGTGCTTTAATGGTTTCAGTTTGATTTTTGTCAGCTTAAGTTCTGATCACAAAACCAAAAACTGGACAGGTTAAAAAAAAAGAAACTAGAGGGGCTGCCAAGAGAGCGCAAACCCTTGCCAGTGTCGAATGGAGTCGTGAAAAATTATTTCCTGCGAGGGGAAGTAGTAGTAGGTATGGACAAAGATAGTTGTTTCCCATGTACTTTTTTTTTTGGAATGGACATGGGGAAAACACTAAATGCTGGAAACACTAAATGCTGATGCTTACATGACTAGAAATTTTTGATAATCCATTGAAGTGTATGACTTAACTGGTAATTATCAGTTTATAAACAGTAAATTTTACAAATTCATGTCAAGTGGAAAATTTTTTCAATATCTTGCAGAACATCTTAACTCGGTGTTTGATATTAATCTATACCAAAATGTTTATTGATTTGTCATGGGCCCATTCCAATTTTCCACCAAGTTTTGTGAAAATCAGTTTGATATTTTTTTTTGGGTAAAATCTTGCTGACGATTCAGGGCTAGCAAACAAAGGAAACCAAGGGACTTGGTGAAACGATAACATCTTAGGTGAAAATGAACAGGAAAACAGAAATATTTGGGCATGTTGGCTTGTCTTAAACTGCCAACAAACATCTGGGCAAGTGCAGCCATTATCTAGATTTTTTTTTTTTTTTTTTTTTTTTTTTTTTTAAGGTCACTTGAATAAGTAAAAGATTTTGATCTCATTAAAAAATTATGAATGTGATCACACACAGTTACCATAAGCCAAAATGGAACAGAAGTTTGAAATAATTGATAGAAAACTAGTTGGTAGATGGTTGGCATTTTTGTTTTGACTGGGGGTTGTGCTTCCAGAAGTTTGTGGATAAAATATTCAGTGACTGAGAGGTCTCCTGCAAGGATTTTTAAAACAGTTATGAGCATTGGGCACTGAACAATTTTATCATCCACAATTGTTGTGTCAACAGGCTTTGTTGCATTTTTAGAGAGAGAGAGTGAGAAAGAGAGAGAGAGAGAGATTATTAGGAATTTTTTTAACAGCGTAAAGTGTTTAACGAGCGCTGAAGCATTACAGATGGAGGATTTCTTTAAAGTTGATTAGGTCACTTAGTTCCTTCAGCCTCAATGAATTATATCTTCTCCCCTCTTCCCATCTAGATATACCCCTGACCCCAACCCCACCCCTCTCCATCTAGTACTCACCCTTTTCCTGTTTAGACAAGAATGCTGCTACAGATAGCTTATAGTAAATCAGATTTATTAGAATCAGTTATGAATGCTGCTGGCTCAAGCAATCAAAAAGTTTGTTTTTTTTTAAAGTTTGTTTAAAACTATAATTGCAAACTTTAAACAAACGGGATATGAACACTTGCATAGCAAAATGTCAATACCCCCATTTTGCTTACCCTAGTATTCTACCCTACGTGCTTTTCACTGGGCATTAAAAGCTTGTCCAATTTTAATACAGAGGCCTGCACTTTAAACCAAATTAAGGGGTTGTTATATGTCGCCAAGATTCGGTAAAATGTAGGGTTATTTCTCCAGATGTGCCTATGGGGATGCTGGGGGCTCTTTTCAGTCCAAATAGCACCCCTGCTATGTGGAATTTCTTTGCTTGGAATTTTTCTCTTTTCTCAGACTGTCCTTTGTTTTAATCTTGTTTCTCATTTATTGGTTTTCTGTCTTTGTGACCTCTCCTGTGATCTGGAAAGTTTTTGGCACATTTTTGTTTACTTGGTATTGATTTTTGATAGTTTTTTTTTTTCTTCTTTTCAATGTGAGATGCATGCATAGTGACAGAGAAATGAAGTGCAGCTCAGGAGCTTTCAGCACAGCCTCGTCTCATCGCCTTTAATAACCATTTGAATAAGTTTTGTACTGTGTCACTTTTTGTTTTCGTTGTTTGTTGCTTTTTCAGGGTGTCACCTTTTATCAGAATATGAATTTTTTTTTTCCAGCTTTACTAGAAAAGGCCCTGCATGGTAGTTGGGGCCATGTAATAAAAACTATAAATTAATGAAAAACTATAAATTATCTGTCAAACAATAAATGTATGAGAAACGAGCATATAATTGAAGTAGGCTTACAATAGGGAGATGTAGTTCATTTAGGATTATTTAATGTCTATTGGAAGGAAGAGAAATGACCAACCTCCCTAGCAACTCTGGATAACCCTGATAAACATAGTCTTCCTGTTGTATGCCTTGTGGACACATTATGCTGCACACTGACTCACTTCACATGTGTGCATCCTTCCTGTGGAAAAAGAGTAACCCTGATTAAAACTCTGCCTTCTTATTAAATGTTTTTTATATCTGTGTTGCATTAAGTGAATGAAGTGTCAGGTCAAGGAAAAACCAATGTAGGAAACTTTTTTGTTTTTTGTGTGTGTGTGTTCATCACAGAACTGCAGTCTCTCTCTCTCTCTCTCTCTCTCTCTCTCTCTCTCTCTCTCTCTCTCAATGGGTTTGAGATTTTGAGTCAAACAACTATAGTTTTTTGTTTTTTTTTGTTGTACATCATGCTTCTGCTTGGGTTCTTTCCTGTAGTGAAACCAGTGCTACATGTTTACCTGAAAAAAAAGCAGGGTTTTTGGAAGATTTAAACGGATCTGTCACTGTGTTTGACTAAAGTATGCATGAGAAGAGGTGTCGTTTTCAAACGATATGTGGTAAGTGATTGTTCATAAATAGCCAGCAGCATTTTATTTAGACTTGGAAGAATAGTTATTCGGACTATATAAAGATGAAAAGAGATAAAATACATGGTTGTCTGCAGACATACATGGAACCAGGCATGTCTGCCTGTTCCTCACCCCCAGAGAGATGTAGTGCTAGAAATGTTAGTGCAGATTCCTGAATTCATTGACTTATGGAAAAATTACTTTTCAAATGTGTTCTTATGAATGTTCCATTGCAATAAAGATGCGTTATCTTTTGCTCATATGATGTGTGGTGTTGGACTTGGGCTGGAGAAAGTGAAACTTGATTAATAAATGAGACAGTGTTTCTTTACTTTGTTCCCTTGCGTTAATTTTTTTTCACCCATTCTTTTTGGTATGTTACCAGTTTTTGCTGTTGAAAGGCCTGACTCAGTCTACATGATCAGCTTTGCTGCTCTGTGCTGCTTTTAGATTTAAAAGGGGGAAAAATGCCTTCATCACTGAAAATGTGTTGTGGGAGATGTTGAAGTTTATCATGGGTACATATGTACGTGCTTGAAAACATGCTTACAACCACACACACACGTACGTGCATACACACCCACACAATTATGCTCATATACATTGACAAACAGATGAGAGTTTATTGAATATGCCACTCACTTCTTGGAGTATAGTTAAGATTTTGCTGGCAGATATTTATTTCTGAGAAACATAACAGGATGAGGGAGGTGGGTGGCATTTTGAGATGGAGTTGAATCTTAAGATTTTTTTCCCCAAAGTAAGGGTACAAACATTGTAGAACAGCGAAAAAATTGCTGTAGACAGGGATCTTGAACATTACCTGCCCATCAGAAAAGTTGATCACACGACACTAACAAAGCAGTTATTTTTGGAGAGAAGAAGAAACAAAACAGTCATGGCAGGACGCTCATGCAATGGTTAACTGTGATATTAGTTTTCATTCCAAGTGCAAAATCAGTGTAGAGAGTACATTGTGATATTAGTTGTCATTCGGAGTATGAAATCGATGTATTGAGTATGTACATTGTAAAACAAAATTACAAATGTAAAGCCCAAAGCAATATGCACAGTGGGTTACTCTTCCCACAAACATTTATGGGGTATTTACATATGAATTTTGCGTGTTTTCAATCCCACCATCAAGACAGTTACATTCCATTTTCTTGATCATGTCTTTAATAAAAACAGACAAAAAAAAAAAAAGAAGAAATCAGTGAGACTGCATGACTGATGTAAGCAAGTTTGTGGATACAATGATAATCACAAATGAACCTGCAGTGTGCATCTCGGAAAATTTTCACTTTGTATCACAGCTGTTTCGAAAATTATACTCTGTGTGTGTGTGTGTGTGTGTGTGTGTGTAAAAATCCCCCACTCCATCCTATTCTTCCTCGTATCCTGTCAACTGGTGAAGTCATCAGGTGCTCAAAAGTAAATGCCAATGAATGCTCGCCTTGCAAGTTGAAGTGTATTGGGAAGTTTTTACGGACTAAATCCCCACCATCTCTGATTAAATTAAAGGACTAATCCACCCAGCCCACCTCGGCATCCCCACCCTTAACCCCCCTACCCCTGGAATTTTTAGCCCTGTGGCGCCAAATGAGAAAAGATTTGTTTCAAACATGCTTGTATTCTCTCACGCTAAGTCTTCTCGACGTTACAAAAAACGTAGTGCTTTCTTTGACATTCTCTGCTGAAAATGCAGGGACATTGTAACTGCCATCATTAAAAACGCAGTCGTCTACGAAGTGTGGGGGTGGGGTGGGAATTAGTTGATGAATTACAGAATGGGGAGTATACAATCCGGCATTGTGTCAAGTTGTGTGTAGCAGTACAAAAAACGGACAAAGTCCGCTAAAATATCACAGATAATGTACTGCAACAGTTTTTAGCGGCAGTATGACAAGGGAGCAAGCTTTTGTTTAAACAATCGTGTAACATTTCACACAAACAAAACAATATACTTGGCGGAGTTAATAACATACATACCCCTTTCCTTTCTTTCTTTCAAACATCAACAGAAAAATAACCCCCGATCTCTTTCGGTCACTGTCGTCGCTATAAGACCGTATAAAGGACAGGCAGTTTTCATTACTTCATTGATGAATTGTCCCGCATGCTTGCGCTAATATCTGCCATATGTTTTAGATAGTTGCAAATCTTAAATGGGCATGCATTATTTCCCTTGAGCAAGAACATCAAAAGACTGCAGTGACTAATGACAAGACTGTTTTGCCTGCATGGTCTTCAGCAAGAATATTTCAAACTTGGTTTTGCCGCCATATCCTTGGATCTTCTGCTTCATCACTCAAGTTCAAAGCGATCACCATCTTGATCGGATGGTTGACGATGGCGAGAGCCGAGGCCGCCATTTTTGTTATTTTTATTTTTGAAGTCTTCCAAAAACACTTTCCAGAGTTCCTTCACCAGTTCAGAGCAAAAGCAGACTGCTGGTGTTGTTGGCAACCATTCGCAAAATAAACACTCCATCACGATTTAAATAACCAAAGGCAAACTGACGGAAAACCTTTTTGTCTTGTTCACCTTTGATGCCCAATATCCGAGCATATCGAAACATGAAATGTTCATTGCGAGTTGGCATTATATTATCAATAAACCAGAGACCCAGGTTGATAATGGTGGAAATTAACAGCCCCAATCATCCAAAACCACAGCAAGAGGTACATCTTCTCCAAGAACAGATTGATGGGTAGGACACACTGCACGGTGAAGGGTCTGTACATTGGTCATCTGGCGGATTTCATAATCGCAAAGCCCTATCCTTGGGAATGTGTAGTGGTCTTCCCAGTGGCCGTCTTTGGGACAGAACGGACAAGGCATCAAAACCAAAGTTCCAAAAATTGATACCCAGGAAAGAAACTCAGTAAGAAAAACTGACCAAAGACGTTAATCAGGTACAGGATCTTAATAAACATGTACAGCCCTATCAGGTAGTTTCCAGTGCGTTTTCCAAAGCAGAACAGCACTCCAGAAACCCCGTTGCCTGAACTGCACGGCAGCGTTGAAATGGTACTGGGTGTATGATTTCAGCCAGCGATGCATGAAGGCCGCAGCATGGGACAGTTGTTCCTTGCGGTCCGCGGCGGCCATCAGGGAGGTCTCATGGATCATGCCTACCACTTTCTCCACGTTCAGGCCGCAGTAGCATTTCAGCTCCGTCCACAAGATGTTGGGCAGCTTGAACAGCAGGGCTTGCAGCAGGAACATCACCATCACCCACCTGGCAGCAGGAAAGAGTAAGAGACGGCCATGATACTTAACAGCCTGCTATATGGAGCAGCGGGATGCATGTTGGTTTGAAAATGCCATCCTTTTAATCCTATTAGTAAAAATTGGTGAGCTGGGGTTTGAATGCTTCAGCACGCTAATCTGACGTAAACTACGAAGCTGTCTCTCTTTCACGAGAGAAAATGTATTTGAAACAACTGAGACGAGACAGTGGCACACGCTAATCACCTTGTTTGTTCACCTAGTCCCGTCAGAAAGATGTGAAGGTCACCACTGGCAAGCAGCCATCAGTAGCAGTCGGGGGATTAACGGCAGCTCACCACATAACAAACAAGAATGGTAACTCTTGCTCCCATGGCAAGATCAGTATACGCTTGTAACTACAAACGACTGCCGCTTGAGGCACTAATTTGCCTAGCACATTTTTTTTTTTTATAGAGACGCACACCACACAGTATCTTTGACAAATAAAGGACTCGGACAGATTTGCAATGATGATAATGTACCGATTTCTATGTTCATATAACTGTTTCAGAAATGAAAGAAAGAATCATTTCCAAACTGAGCTACCCAGGAAAACTGTCCCCCCCCCCCCCCCCCCTTTTTCATACTTTCTACTGTATGAATGTATATCTAAAAGATCAACTGCAACACATTACAATGAACATTGTATGTATGGCCCCCCCCCCCCCCCCCCCCCCCCCCCCCCCCGCCCCAGTCCCCCATTCCTCCCCTGAATTTTGACCACCAACTCGTCAATTTCTAGCGGTGTTTGATGGCTTCTGTACACCTTCGAGGAACATGCCGGAGGCAGTGGACCGAGACCGCCCCGCCTATGTTTCGGAATGGGGGCTTGCAAAAGTTAAGGGATGCATGGAAAGAAAGGGGGAGGTGGGGGATAGGGAGTCTGGAATCCCCCCCCCCTCACCCCTCCTGCCCTTTCCCCCACCACCCTCCTTGCCTGATCCGCGTCTGTACATATATAAACACATACACACACACACACACACACGCACACGCACGCATGCATGCACGCGCGCGCGCGCGCGCGCGCACACACACACACACACACACACACACACACACACACACACACATACACACACACATGCACACACGCACGCACGCACGCACAGGCTCGCGCGCGCGCGAGCACACACACACAAAAAAACACGCACAATTCCTCACCGATAGAAGCTGATCTCCACCTGCCATCGGTGCCCTTTCTCAGCCGGGATGGGCTCAGAGAAA
>JADBJO010004018.1:80000-82500 GCA_016801955.1 Conus betulinus | reverse complement strand
TGCTAAAAGCATAATGCTTCAGTGACTTGCGGGTGATCACTTGAAGAAAACCCACATGAAAATTTCCCCCCCCCCCCCCCCCCCCTCCCTCCCTGTGTCTGTTGCATACATTACAGATCCAATTTGTGATGTTCAGCCAATGATTTGGCATGGGCAATTTATGCGATTCATTGAATGCCTGTGTTTCATCTTGATTGAATAATTTAAAAAAAAAAAAAGAGAAAAAAAAGAAAGCAGAGAGAACACTCCCTACCTTCCTGCACAAAAAAAAAAGAAAAGGAAAAAAAAAGTCTCTGTGTGTGTGTGGAGGGGTGGTGGTGGCAAATCAACATATTAATATTTATGTGTTTTGGATTGTTGCAGGAAAAATGGAGCGACCAAGTCTATTTGAAGCTCTAATTGCAGCCAATGGCGAGGACATAATCGGAACAGCTGGGGTTGCAACCAATGGCCAAGATGAGGGAGAAATCATGTAAGCTGATTATCTTGATTTTTCAAACATAAATATGCTGCCATGGTCTCATAGGTGTGCATGCAATAATTTACTTTTAGTACGTATGTGTGATGAATAAAAATAAGATGAAGAGATAAACTCTGGGGAGACCTGGACAACAGAAGGTCCTGGACAAGTGTTTCGGCCCTGAACTCCTTACACTCTAAGGGGGGCCGGACTGCACCCAGGTCATGACTCTTGGGTGCAA
This sequence comes from Conus betulinus, assembly GCA_016801955.1. Lineage (NCBI taxonomy): Eukaryota > Metazoa > Mollusca > Gastropoda > Neogastropoda > Conidae > Conus > Conus betulinus. Next base: position 81,799 of record JADBJO010004018.1, on the reverse strand, counting down.
AAACTTGCTGACTATGCGTGCATATTTGTGTGTGTGTGTGTGTGTGTGTGTGTGTGTGTGTGTGTGTGTGTGTGTGTGTGTGTGTGTGTGTGTGTGTGTGTGTGTGTGTGTCTGTGTGTATGTGTGTGTGTGTCTATCGTGTGTTTGGAGGGCCAGTATATGCTGTGGGCAAGCATATATTTACGCTGTGTGATTACTAAGTACATGGTATGTGTGTGTGTGTATGCGAGAGAGAGAGAGAGAGAGAGAGAGAGAGAGAGAGTGTGTGTGTGTGTGTGTGTGTGTGTGTGTGTGTGTGTGTGTGTGTGTGTGTGTGTGTGTGTGTGAATGCTTATACATGTTGAATGCTTCTTTGTTTTATTTGTAGAATGTGTGTGTGTGTGTGTGTGTGGGGGGGGGGGGGGCATATGTGTGTGTTGTGTGTGTCTGCGCATACGCACGCGTGTGTGCATGTGAATGTAATATGTTATGCATATGTTTGTCTATTGATTATGTTCAACACATTGTGTTTCAGTGCGCCTGGTGGAGACAACCGCAACACCTGAGGACTATCCCAGTGGAAATGACGAAACGAGTGATGAAGAAGGTCCTCTGCCGACTCGGACGATTCCCAGATGAGGAGGAAGAGGTGGAAGAAGACGAAGAACCAGGCCCAAGCTCCCAAACGGCCAAAGATGGGACCAAGTGGCAAAGTGACCCCCACAAAAAAAATAAAGCAGGCGAACATCATCCAAAAAAACATATTCAGGCCACCCCCCACTCAGCTCATAGGATGTCAGCACGTTTCAGACCCCTCTGATGCCTTTCGTCTTTTTCTGTCTGATAAGATCATCTCAGATGTGGTGAAGTTCACCAATCTTGAGGGAAAGCGGGTCCTGAAGGAAAAATGGATCCCCATGGATGACATTGAATGCAAAGGTCTTTCTCGGCATTCTCATCTTTCTTTCTGCTGCAGAAAGCAAAACATGCTTTCTGTTCGCCATATGGAATGCTGTGTATGGCCCAAGCATTGTTCGGGCCTGCATGGGCCGCAACAGATTTCAGGAACTTATGACGTACCTCAGATTTGATGACAAGGCGACCAGGACTTCCAGGAGACAGAGGGATCCATTTGCCCCCTTTCCGGGACATATGGGATGACTTTATGAAGGCTCTTAGAGAGCATTACATCCCAGGCCCTCTGCTCACTATTGACGAGCAGCTGGTCCCATTCCGGGGAAGGTGTCAGTTCCTCAGTACTTGCCATCAAAACCAGATAGATATGGGATAAAGATTTTCTGGGTGGCTGATGCCGAGCAGAATTTCCCTCTGCTGGCATTCCATATCTTGGACGGCCAGCTGGTCAAGAGAGACAGGTGAATCTTGGCCGCAACATTGCGATTGAACTGGCCACGCCATTCTTTCAGACTGCAAGAAATGTCACTTGTGACAATTATTTCACCGACCTCAGTCTTCCTGAAGTCCTTCTCAAGAATGGCCTGACCGTAGTTGGCACAGTTAGAGGGAACAAACGCTTCCTTCCTGATTCATTCAAGTCCGCAAAGAAAGCTCCTCTGCATCAGAGTGAGTTTGCATTCAACGGAGATGCCACTCTGGTCAAGTACCAAAGCAAAAAAAAGAAGAGTGTAGTTGTTCTCAGCACGATGCACCCCACTGGCATTGTTGAAGACATAGAGACAAACTCCAAGAAGAAGCCTGAAATGGTGCTCTTCTACAATTCCACCAAGGGTGCTGTAGACACACTGGACAAGATGGCCCATGCCTATACTGTCAGGCGTAAAAAACACAGCGGTGGCCCA